>BNCR01000003.1:26135490-26282362 GCA_014656515.1 Oryzias celebensis | reverse complement strand
ACATATATAAAGTTATGGACAGATATGTCTGCTGTCCCTATATTACAATTAAAAACCCTGTGTCTGTTATCTAATTCTAGCTATAGATTTCTATCTATCAGAAAGAAATCTATTCTTGAGTGAATCTTGGGAGCTCCAGAATAGTGTGTATAATCTTTCTCTGAGGGGTGTAGATCTCTCCACACATCACACAGACCTGCCTCATTAATAAGAGTACTGAGATTTTTAGATTTTATATTCTTATGTTTTTTTAAGGCTTGTTTTGTCTTTAGATTTATTTAAGATTGTATTCCAATCCCCTCCACAAATCAAAATTCCTTCACTCAGAGTAACAATTTTATCAAATAGCAATTTAAAGAATTTAGGACCCTCTTCTGGGGGGCATACACATTTACTAATGTGACAAGGGTGCTATTGATTCTTCTTCTAACAATAACATATCTCCCGTGTTTACCTCAATCGTTTCAAAATTTACATTGTTTGATATTAATGTAAGTACACCTCTCCTGCTATTTTTATAAGAGCTGAAAAAACTATTTGTATACCCTAATTTAACAAATTTCCCATGTTCTTTTCTAGACAGATGAGTTTCCTGCATGACTATCACTTGTGCTTTGTTTTTCTTAAGTTTTGTTAACACTTTGCCTCTTTTAATCGGATTACCGAGGCCATTCACATTTATTGAGACTATTCTATAGTTACCTTGCACACTCATTTCTGTTGAGCATAATAACAGTTGAACCCACTAAAAACATAACAGCGAACAAAAACAATTTGAATTGTAAAACAAAAAAAAAAACATAAACACAAATATTGCAGGTACATAAAGATACCTGAGACTTCTACACATTAAGGGAAGTATTTCTCCCACCTGGACCTTGCTGGAAGGTCTGGGGTCGTCTCTCCCACAGGGAGAGGGCCCTATGGAGGGTTTGGGACAGGAGAAAGTCCCTTCTATCCTTATTGTCCAGCGTTGATGTCCTCACCTGATTATTAACATCTTCAGATTGTATCACTTCGTTTCTGACTGACTCTCTCAGCTTTTCCTTTACTCTCTGCCTGGTGGAAGGTATGGTATCTGGGGGAGGTGTTTCTACTCGTTGCCTTCCTAGCATCTCCTGCAGACGGGACTCCACCACATCGTCTTCTGTTGTCGAGCCCGGTACTTGCACATCGATTCCCCGTCTGCGCAGCTCGAGCCCGGCTGCGCGTGCGCTGCAGTACACCCGAACGCTGTCTTCCCAGTGGATCCGAATGTTTGTGAAGGGTGTTTGAAACCATATGCCGCAGTTCTTCAGAGCTTTCTTGATCGCTTGGTACTCCTTGAAATGATTCGGGACAACTGAGATCTGAGATTATGCATCTGAGATTCTGGACAATCTCAGATGCATAATCGTGATCAAAATAAATGTTCCTGTCCTTAATCTGGATCCGTACCTTTTTCCAAGCTTCTCTCAATACCTGCTCTTTGGTGATGAATTCTTGAAAGTTGATGATGATTGGTCTCGGGGGTGTGTTGGGGCCTGGCTTAACTGTGGGGGTTCGATGAGCCTGCTTGATTTTTAGGTCCAAGTCAAGGGGTAATGCTAACTCATGTCTGAAGAGATCTGTAATGAACTGGAGCACAGACCTTTCCACGCTCCTTCCTCCACTACAAACAACCTGATGTTGTTTCTCCTGGATCTAGATTTGAGGTCGGTTAATCAACTGAGTGAGTGCGCGGGTTAACTCCGGTGTCACCTCTTGATCTTGCCCCTTTATACATATACGCACACATACATATATAGAAAAACATAGATATAAAAAGATACATACAAACATTTATAACATCATTTTGTTATACAAACATACACACAAGTAAACACAAACAAACACACACACTGACACAGTTTCTCCTTGTTCGTCATCTGAAGTTTCTCCTTATTCACGTATTTATATCTTTTTAAGTCTCATTTTAAATTTGTGTTTATTTGTTTGTTTTTTATTTCTTTTTTTCTAGCAGGACTGTTTAAATTCGTTTTTTTGAAGGTTATGGACCTGCCGGATACTGCGAACCCTCCTTGGTGCGGCACCCTGATTATTTGCAAGTGCAGCTCTATATTGGTGGAACCTGCTAGTCCTTTCTCTGATGTTAGACGTTTCCTCCAACACAGGCTGACTTGCTGTTGGAGCAGGAATGCTTCCTGTAGCAGTTCTTGGTGGAGCAGTTAGACAGCGTCTCAAAGCAGCGTTCTTTGGTTGTTGTTCATGCTTTGGGGCTTTGTCCATCCCTGCAAAGTACTCAGCCATCAGCCTGGAGTCCTGATGTTGCTGAGAACGCTCCGTCATCCGTTGCTTGAGGCTGTTGACTTCTCTCTCCAAAGCTTTTTTATCATTTTGGAGAGAGAAAATCATTTTAGCTTGGGGGGGTGGGGGTGGACTAGAGGGTGTGTTCCAACTACATTGGAATCTTACTCCTTCCCTTTGACTGTGGGATCAACTCATCGCACAGTCTGGGCTCTGAAATGGAGTCCCTTGAGTTGGGTCAGACTTACTACCATTATGAAGTTGCTCATGGTGAGAGGGGGCAGGTTGGTGTGGATTTACTCATGAGCCCCCAGCGCAGCCCCCAAGTGTTGAAGATCACCCTGGGAAATGAGAGAGTCATGTCATTTCGCCTTCGGGTGGGAGGTAGTTCTTGAACTGTGGTTTTTGTATACTGGCTGACAAGGAGTTGAGAGTACCCAACCTTCTTGGACTCTCTTGGAGGGGTACTGGATAATTTTGTGTTCTCAAAAAGTTATTCTGCTCTTAAATCAAGGAGGACGATGATGTTGTTTGGGTGTTTTCCAGTACCCCTTTAGGAAACATCTAGAAGGCCGGATACTCTGAACTGCCGTTCAGCCTTCAGGCTAAAACCATGATCAGACCCTATTCCTCACCCGAAGGTGAAGAGACATAAAACTCTTGTCCACTTGAGTAAACTCCAACACTTGGCAGCTAAATGGGGGGCTTCCAAGTAAACCCAAACCAGCCTGCCACCTCTCACCATAAGCAACTCTAGACAGGTAGAAAGTCCAACCCCTCTTGAGGGATTGAGTGACAGAGCTCAGGCTGTACATGGACTTCAGCCCAACTACTCTACCTCTTAACTTCCTGCACAAGCTCAAAGCTCAGGCTTCTTTCTTCCCAGAGAGGTGATGTTCCAAGTCTCTAAAGTGAAGTTCCATGAACAGGGTTTTGGGACATTCCAAGTCCTAGAAGCCAAGTCCCATGAGCAGGGTTTGAACTGCCAAGGGATTGCTCTTCATTGTCACCCAAACCAAAACTCACATTGCGGTCTCTTGCTAGTTGTGAGCCCACAAGAGGGATTTTATGTCCTCTCTTTGGGGCTCGACCTTATTATGAGTAGACCGCCAGTCACCAGGCATTCGCCTGTGAGCCCCAACCCCAGGTCTGGCATTAAGGTGGAGCTCTGGGAACGTCAGTCTGGGCGACGTAACTATATCTTGTTGGTACCTACTCGGTTTCTGAACCGCAGTCTCTGGATCGCCACCTGTCTGCCATGGGAGACTCCCTACCAGGGGACTTGGTAGGGTCCTGACCAAGGCAAAAGTCCCTGGTAAGGGACCTTACTAATGGTAAGGTCTGTGGCTGACAGCTTAGCTCCTGCAATCGCATAAGCTCTCAAACCCCTCGACTACAGTGAGGTGGTGCTTCACAGAGGAGGCAAAAATCCTCAAAAGCCCAATAATTAATTCTTTATCAAGATCTATCCTTTATTTTTTTCCTTAACAAGCATTTACCTTGACAACTTATCATACTCTATGATTTACATGTTCTTTGACTGTTTGCGCAAAAATGATATTCAAATGAATTCTGAAACAGAGACACGAGGCAAGTGTTGTGTAGTGTTGCATTACGGTGCAAAGCTACTTTTTGTAGTGTCAGAATCTGTTGGATTTATGTTCTCTGCATAAACGGTTAAAGAAACAGTAATTCAAAGAGTGTGTTATTATTCCATGTCAGTGTTCGGAAAGTTACTTCTAAAAGTAATTGATTACTTTACTTAGTAACTGGATCAAAATTGTAATGAAATTACTTTACTCATTACTCATTTGAAAAAGTAATTCACTACTTGTTACTTTACTTTTTTTTTTTCACTCATTCAAAATCTCCAGGTAAAACAGCTTAGCACAAACAAGATCCTCTTGTCTTTCATTTAACAGGCTCCTTTGAAAAATTGTTTTTAATCTCAATAGGACTTATCTGGTTGAATAAAGATATATAAAGAAAATAAAACTGAATAATAAAAGACCACATTTTTAAAGCAATAACCTTGTGCAAGGTATGAAGATGGTTCAAGACATAATCTGCCTTCATTTGAATTCAGACAACAGTGTGTAAAATGACACAAAATTAACTTAGTGTTACAACATCTGTGGTCTATGCTACAGCTCAAAGTCAGATGTGGAAAATACTGATATATTCATATTCATCTCTATCAAATCTGTAACCAAAGCCAGTTTTCACCCCCCACCCCCGCAGAGCGCATCGAGCGCAAACTCATATTGATCAGTCGCATGCAGGTTAGAGAGACAAGAAAGAAAGAAGGAAAGGGTGAATTCATATAGAAAACATAACCGTCTCAGAGTCCCAGGAAGGAGCGGACTCCTGTCTTTCACACCGAAGAGCGGCTTTAGAGTTGTTTCATTCGTAACACACATCAGTTCACGGGGACGGATCTGTGCTCTGCTGCTCACCTGCTGCTCTGCAGAGATGAGAGGAGTCACTGCAGGACAGCATCTCTTTTTGTCTCATCTTTGATCCAGTTTGGAAAGCACCTTGACTGCAGCAAAGAGTGCATGTCTGTACTTTTACCGATCCCCGACTCTGAGCGCACATGCATGTACGCATGCGCCAATTACTCTGTTTTGTTTTAAATTGATCTGCGTTTTCTTTTCATCTAACCGAGAGAAAATGTCAGAGCCTACAAAACCTAAGTAACGAAGTAACACGGGTTTCTGTAGTCCAGTAACTGTAAATAATGACTGAAATTTGAACTGTAATTTGTTAAGTTACTCCATTACTGATAAAAGTCATTAAATTACAGTAATTTGTTACTTTGTAATCCGTTACCCCCAACACTGTTCGGTGTCGTCAAGGACATCCCTAGTGTTAAAGGGGTAAGAATAAGATATTCATGGCACTAATGGTATACTGTATGATCCACTTACCTCAAATATTTGATATAAACAAAAAAAGTCAATTTGTCCTTAATTTTGCTAAGTTCAGTACAGATAGCATGAACCAAGAAAGTTCCTCCTTGCATAGAGAAGAAGAGTATAAGTGTGAATATTGTATATGGTATATTGTGCTTTTGAAAAATACATTGTGGATTTAAAATTTTTTAAAAAGTTTAAACCTTAAAAGCACACACTGAAAGCTTAAAGCCCGCCCCAGTTATATTTTATTCAATTCAATTTTATTTCTTTAGCACCATATCACAACCATAGCATCTCATTGGGGTTACATCGGTATTTGCAAAGAACTTAAAGTCAATCATAAAACTGTAAACAATGGCTGGTTGTTAAACAGACTAAGGCTAGATGTCTCACTTGGACTGTCAAACACTGCACCTCTCCCCTAGAATATGGTGTTTTTCAGTGAGGTGTTTTTGCAAGCCACATTTTTGCTACATTTGAGATAAAATACAGTCTGCATCTACTTTGGAAAAACATAGCCTCACTTTTGACCTTTTTGCTTGCTGCCGCTGTACCTTCCTCATGCGTTTGCTGTTACTTGTCAGTGTAGGAAAACCTGTGACTGAATGAGAACGTGTGAGCATCCCCTCCCCTTCACACTGGACCAGGAACAGAAAAGCAGTGAGGAAAGGAGGAAGAAAGTAGTGCAAGCCATGTCAGCACTGTTGCAACGGCACTATGTCAGTACTATTACCAATATTGTTACGGCTGAAACTTAACGGTCCGGTAAAAATTGATGACGTGGCACCAGTACCAACTGGTACTGGTTTCAATATTACATCCCTATCTTTGCTAAAATGTCCAAGATACAAAGCTGAAGGTTGCCTAAAACGACCACAAAATCAATCATTAATCTTCTGCCTAAGGTGTCCGGATGCCATGCATATTGACAGACATCCGTGTGCTTTAAAACGGTGTTTGATAGGGACAAATAAGCACAAATGTCCTAAAATAAAACAGCACTTGAGTTCAGATTGGGGAGGCAATTTCTTCCATCACGTCTCTCCGGGTGGGTTGTTACCCATGTAGAAATTGAAGCCCCCAGGAGGACAATGGAGTCCCCCATTGGGGCACTTTCCAGTACCCATTTGAGAGACACATAGAAGGCTGGGTACTTCACACTGAGCTGAAACCACAGTCAGAGACCTACCCCTCATGCAAAGGTGAAAAGACAGGACCTTCTCATCCATCAGCATGAATTTCAAAACACTTGGCGGCTGAGCTAGGGGCCAGTAAGCCAATACCGGCTCACTGCCACTCATGCACAACTCCAAAATGGTTGATTCTGAGTTTCAGAATTGTAAACATCTCATCTACCAGGGTGATCTCCAACACTTAGGGGCAGCTCTGGGGGTTCACGGATAAGCCCACACACAGCCCGCCCCCTCTCACCCCGAGCAACTTCAAAATGGTAGTGAGTCCAACCTACCGCAAGGGACTGCGTTTCAGAGTCCAGACTGTGCGTGGAGTCATAGGGAAGGAGGCAAGTCTTCTTGGGATATAGTCCGGTCCCACATCTTGAAAAGGAGAACCACTACCCCAGTCTACCAGTTCAATAGTAGTGTCCAGGACTGCCATGCCCTGTGCAGGGACATATGAGCTGACACAGTCCCACTGCATACAGAGTTATCAGGAACTCAGGGCGGGCTACATCCACTCCCAGTGCCTTGCCACGGAGGAGCTCTTCGACTGCCTTGGAGACTTCAGAATGGGTGATGGACATTCTTCAGCCTCTGTTTCCTAAGGAGGAGGCATGAAGGGTCCCGCTCACCAGGTACTTGGGTCCAGAGCTGGGCTCCGGCTACGCCAATCATGTAATAGAATCTTTATGGCTCCTCCTTTATGGCTCAGAAAGGGATTTCTGATAAATATATGTATATATACATTAATATTTAACTAATCTCTTTTTGTGATTCACATTTCTTTTTTCTTTTCTCTCTCTCTCACACAATCCTTCTGCATTTTCCGGACTTGGGACTGCTACAAGAGGTCATAGGAGTGTGATCCCTTGTGGGTGCATTACACACACACACACACACACACACACACAAAGAATTTTACAAACTGACCTACCCAACACCCAAACACACAAAATTTTGCACAAACCTCCCAAAACACACACACACAAAAATTTCACAAATGAAGATTAAAATTCATATCAACTCTATTAGTCCCCACAAGGAAATTTAATTATAGTAGCAGCGCAAAAATAATCAAATATGAAATACAATAAAATAATTATGAAATATATAGGGATCAAAAACTCATATGCATGCACACAGATGGCAGCAGACAAATGAACATAAAATAAAATATCCAGTTAATGTAACTGAAATCTTGAAGAGCACGTGAGATGATGCATAAATGTGTCTTTATTTTTTTTTTACCTGACAGTTACAACAGAGTTATAGAGTCTGATGGCGGACAGCAGGAATGACTTCCTAAACAGACCTCCCCAATAGATAAACACACAATCTCACAGAGAGGCCTCTCCAACACACACACACTGTCACAACCCCCACCCCCACACGCACACAAACAGAAATGTTGTTTGTGACTGAAGAAGGGACCATGTTTGTCTGGTCTCATAGCAACACCATCTCATTGGAGGAGCAGGTATGATGCTGGAGTGACGGT
Source organism: Oryzias celebensis (assembly GCA_014656515.1). NCBI lineage: Eukaryota > Metazoa > Chordata > Actinopteri > Beloniformes > Adrianichthyidae > Oryzias > Oryzias celebensis. Next base: position 26,274,482 of record BNCR01000003.1, on the reverse strand, counting down.
GACAAGACACACGTATAGTCCTTAAATTATGCTTTACGAGTGTGTGTGTTTGTGGGGGGGGGCTTTCTACACACCCCAGGAACATGTATGTTTGTTGTATTTATATAAGCAGATATTTTCAAAAGCTGTTAGCTGAACAAATATAGTCTCATCACAGAGGTAGATTCTTTGCTGGTGGGTGCGAGGGAGCTCTGTGACTTTCTATACTTTCCCCTCTAATTAAACAAATGTGCATCTGTTCACTGAAAATGTCAATATTTTCATTTTTTTATTCAATCAAATTTCAAAGGCAGCTGAAAAGGTCACTCAAAAACAAACAAATAATTCTCTTTAGATAAACATGATTGTCTGTGTTCACAAGGAATCTAAATTTTGAAGTATAAGCACTGAAAACATATTTTCTGGTAGTTTTTTCAAACAAAACATTTTTTTACATTATTTGTTGAATATGATATTATTCATTCCCTGTTTCTTCTTGGTGTCTTCCATCTCACATGCCTCCTTCTCAGATTTGCTTTTGTCTGCAAAGGCGCGAATGGAAGTGGCTTCTCTGGAGAAATGACAGGAGGGTGGCCCAGGGAAAAAAATGGACCAAGTCAGAGCAATGTCAAATCTTTTGTATGTTTCGAAACAAAGCTTGAGACAAATTTAACAGAATCTTTAACTTTCCTTCTTTGTTTGTCATTTTTTTGGTTTTCATGTAATTCAGTGCAATTTGATTAGAGTTTTTTTTCAAATGTTGGGTTGCCAGAAAACAGAGGAAGTGGGATTTGTGTATATTTTTACGAGGGGTGTAATGATTCCTTTTAGTTTGTGGTTGACAATACGGTTCATAGTGTACATTAGTTCATTTTGAATGACGTAAAATGGATCCAGGACCTCTTTAGCTCAGAGGTAAAAACTTGTGTACTGAACAGTACAGGTGAATTCTTTAATCTTTATGCCTCCTGTTATTCCGTTTTTGTCCCAGTTTAAAAGAAGAACGTGATTATTAGCACGTCATTTTCCAAAGTACTCTTCTATTTCTAAATAAAACTCTTTCCTTTTCTGCACGGACCCAGAGGAAGGGTTATGGTTAAGGTTAGGTTAAAACGTGCGAATAACAAAAACATTTAGCCTTGGATGCACTTAAAATATATGCGAACAGGCAGCATTATGCAGCCAAGATGAATTGACATCTGTTTTTGTGCTGGTTGCAGGTAAATACATGCAAATGACTTAAAAAAAGGTTCTTTGGACTGAACAGTATTTTGTTTGCTTGTAAAGTTGGTCATGAATGTTTTCTCACACAGAATTACACCAACACAAAGGCAGACACACACACAAACATGCTGATAAACACACTCGTGTTGAAAAAAATGGAACTATTTAAGAACCCAGGAAGGTCGAAGACTTTTTTCTGCTGAGCTTTATTTGATGGTTGTTACATATTTCTGTGTCAGGGTGACATCCTTGCCAACATATCTACCACCTAATAAATATTTACACAGTTTGAAAAGAAAAGCAGCGCTCACTCTACTCAGTGCAGTGTCAAAGCAAGCTGTTTTGTGTCATTAAAAAAGCAGCATGTTGGCGGCAGCTGAACCAATCAGAGAAACCCCTGAGACGCTGGAGGCTCTGTTGTCCCTCAAAGACAGGAAACCTGCAGATGGTGTGAACAGCCCTTAAAGATGTGATTCATGAAGTCAGACTGTGACCAATAGTGTGAATGTAGGGGGTAAGTTATTATGGATGCCTGAATGTGTGTCCTTCACAACTCTATATCTCTAAAGTGTTACCCAGCAAATGAAACACAAGAAATGAGAAAATGTCTTTTTAAGATAATTTTGAACTGCCCTTAAAGACTCGTTCCAATCATCTTTTGATCTACTTTCAAACACTCCCAGAGGTCTTTTTTAAATTATTATAATGTCATTTGTAGTCTAAAATGGAAAAAAAAATCTGTGTTGTTTTCTAGGACATAGTTTCTGCAGAACGGAAGAAGTTTAATAGAAATTTGCGTCTAAGTTGTGGGCAAGCCTGTTTTTTTTGCAGGGAGCAACCCCGCTCCCCTTCCCACCACTCATAGCTGAGGGCGTTCTGTTTACTTTAGTTAATATACAGCCCCTCACGTCCCCAACCTTACTGTACTGGTGCAACAAAAATAGCGAGCACTATTACATCAATCCAGCTGCACAGTGTTGAGCCAGATGCTGCTCTTCACCACCAGTTCTGTTCATTCTGTTCAGAATTTCTAGGTGCAGCAAGGGGCAGGAGATAATCTGATTTGTGGACCCAGGAATTTCCTCTCTGCCAGCTAGGATGAAGAAAATGAAAACGTGAATGGATCTACTCGTCTACAAGTGGATGCATCAGAATGGATTTTCTACATCACAAATACAATCTTTTCAAACAGCATTTTTTCATCTGCTCAACAATTTGAAAAATGAAATGTTCAAAAATACGGAAATACTTAATAATAACGACTCAATATTAAACTGTTAGTTATTGAGTTATAAATGACTTATTAAATAACAATTAATGTATAAGGATTTATAAATATAGGGTTAGAATTAGGGTTAGGGTTGGTTGGAAATGTACCTCAATTACAAACCGTTAATCAATAAGGAATAGCTACAACTTTAAAAAAAGTTCCAGTAACATGTATAAAACATTAATTGATTGATTGATTGAAAGTATAAATTAGACAGTACACACAAATAATCACACAGAATTATCAAACTCATCCCTGAGACAATAAAATGCATTGATTGAGAGAAAAGAAAGAAAAACAAAAAACAAACAGTGCACTTAAGTCACATTTGTAGCATTCATTAAATATAGTCATTAATAAATACAGTCTAGTAGAGCTTGATTGAATATACAATTAGAATTATACTTTAACAATGACTTGTTAACTAGCTATAACTGGTAGTTATTACAAAGTGTTACCAAAACTACAATTTTAAGGTTAATTTTCTTTATACATAGTGGGTAAAGAAAATATTCAGACCCCCTTAAATTGTTCACTCTTTGTTTTATTGCAGCCATTTGCTAAAATCATTGAAGTTCATTGATTTTTTTTTGCATAATTTTTTTCCTCAGTGATGTACACACAGCCCCAATATTGACAAAAAACACCGAATTTTTGCAGAGTTTTTAAAAAAGAAAAACTGAAATATCACATGGTCCTAAGTATTCAGAGCCTTTGCTCAGTGTTCAGTAGCAGCACCTTTTGATCTAAAACAGTCACGAGTCTTTTTGGGAAAGTTTTTCACTCCTGGATTTGGGATCCTCTGTCATTCCTCCTTGCAGATCCTCATGTTGCTCAAATGGGTTTAAGTCAGGGCTCTGGCTGTGCCATTCAAGAACAGTCACAGAGTTGTTGTGAAGTCACTCCTTGGTTATTTTAGCTGTGTGTTTAGGGTCATTATCCTGCTGGAAGGTGAACCTTCAGCCCAGTCTGAGGTCCTGAGTACTCTGGAGAAGGGTTTGGTCCAGGATATCCCTGTACTTGGCCGCATTCATCTTTCCCTCCTTTGCAACCAGTCGTCCTGTCCCTGCAGGAAAAACACCCCCGCATCATGAGGCTGCCACCACCATGCTTCACTATTGGGACTGTGTTGGACAGGTGATGAGGTGTGCCTGCTTTTCTCCACACATACCGCTTACAATTAAGGCAAAAAGTTCTATCTTGGTCTCATCAGACCAGAGAATCTTATTTCTCACCATCTTGGAGTCCTTCAGGTGTTTTTTTAGTAAACTCCATTCGGGCTTTCATGTGTGTTGCACTGAGGAGAGGCTTCCATCGGGCCACTCTGCCATAAAGCCCCGACTGGTGGAGGGCTGCAGTGATGGTTGACTTTCTACAACTTTCTCCTGACTGCATCTCTGGAGTTCAGCCACAGTGATCTTTGGGTTCTTCTTTACCTCTCTCACCAAGGCTCTTCTCCCCCGATAGCTCAGTTTGGCCGGACGTCCAGCTCTAGGAAGGGTTCTGGTCGTCCTGAACATCTTCCATTTAAGGATTACGGAGACCACTGTGATCTTAGGAACCTTAAGTGCAGCAGATATTTTTGTAACCTTGTCTAGATCTGTGCCTTACCAGAATTCTGTCTCTGAGCTCTTCAGGCAGTTCCTTTCACCTCATGATTCTCATTTGCTCTGACATGCACTGTGAGCTGTATGGTCTTATATAGACAGGTGTGTGGCTTTCCTAATCAAGTCCAATCAGTAGAATCAAACACAGCTGGACTCAAATGAAGGTGTAGAACCATCTCAAGGATGGTCAGAAGAAATGGACAGCACCTGAGTTAAATATATGAGCAAAGGGTCTGAATACTTAGGACAATGTGATGCTTCAGATTTTCTTTTTTATAAATCTTCAAAAATGCTACAAGAACATGTTAAAAACATCAAATGCACACTGTTCACTAAATGTAAAATTGCAGGACACCAAGAGGAACCCGCAACTTCCCTTATTGTTATAACTGTGATCTGTAACACGAGTATTTTCACATGATGAAAATGAACATACATGCAAAGAAATACCATGGCTCACTTAAAATGTATGCCTCTCTGTCGGTTTTGTTCATTCCACATTCCAGTCAGCAGATTTACCAGATCCCTGTGCAGTTGCCACTAAATCTCTCCATTCTGGTTCACATATGGCTAAAGCTAAAGCTATTATTGTTGTTGTTTTTTAATAATAACAATAAGAAAAAACAATAATTTTAATAACCCAAATGAGAGACCTAATGCATAAAACAGGAACTACTTTTAATTATAATTTTCATGTTGTGCCTCATGAAGGGTAATGGCCACAGAAACACATAGAGACATGACATTTCTACGCTTTTATTCTTGTTCTCAATGTTTGTTTTGAACTGACTTGCTGGTTTTACACAAGGCCAGTGGATGATAGTGTTCACCACAAAACAGAAGATTCAAACCTGATTTGCTACCTCACTTCTAGTATACTTTACTATTATTTATTACAGAATGTCTTCTTTGTCAGAGACAGAATTATTGTCCCCTGATGTCTCTACTACATCACACCCAATTAACCTTTTGCCATGAACACCGCTAACACCGTAAGAGTAAGTTTTGCGTTTCCATTCTGCTCCAGTACAACCACATCTAGATGGCTGAGGCCAATCACATGCGACCAAAATCCCTCCATATCTGAAGCATTAGGTGGATTTATCTGCGACTGAAAACAAATAAAGTTGGGAGTTGACTTTGTGTAACAGTTCAATTTGTCAATCTGGAGTTCCCTGTAAGAGCTCACAAAACTTGTGCTGCAGTTTTACAGAACAGAAATTCTGTTCTAACACTTAGTAATTGTATCAATAATGAGAACCTCAGCCTGCTTGAGTTTTCTTCAGTCATGTCCGCCATGTCGTGTCAGTCATGTCAGTCATGTCCTTGTTAAACCAAAGTACTGTAATACATGTTTTCATATGGTAGGTCTACTGGTCCTGACTTGGCATCAAGTTTCTTCAAGTATCTGTTCTTATGTGAAGTTGGGGTTTGGACAATGATTATTACTTTTGAAATCTGGTCATTGATTGTTCAGGGAATATATTGGTTTTTATTTTACACAACTATTTGTCCTAAATCTCCAAACTATCTCTACCTCCCTCCAAACTCTCAGTGGCCATAAATCTCTATCAAATACTCACATTTGGAATGGAGCCTTAAGGATTCGTATCAACTGTTAAAACTCGACAATTCGAACCACTTTGTGAATCAGCCGGCAGTGAAGCTTCAGACAACATCGTTTTTTGCTCCTCCTCTAAACGAAGCAAGCCCCTCCGCTACTCCGCTCACACCTCAAAGCCACAATGCAGAACCTTACATCGCTGGTAAAATCCCTAACATCTCTAACCTATTCAGATACTGTACAGCACTTTAAATTGTGTATCTCTTTAAAATGTGTGTCTCACAGTGTGCATTGAGCCAAGAACTTCTGATACAAATTCTTGTGCTTGCATCATCAGTGAGAAAATCATGGTCCCCCTGTAACCTCATCATCTCACTTCACACACAGTCAGTCTCTGTTTTGCTAAAGCTGACCTTCATTCTTCTCCTTTTTAGAGTAAAGCCCCACCTGTCTAGATGTTCCTCCACCTGCTTCCTGCTCTGACTGCAGATCAGACTGACAGATGAGGCTGTCCATCCGCCGGTGCTGTGCCCCTTCCACCTTGAGGACTTCTGTCACACCTACAGCACATCTCACCCCTGTCTCAGAGTTTAAATACAATTCCAACATACATCCCTGCCACACGGCTGTGGGGTGGTGCAATGGTTAGTGCTCTCGCCTCACAGAAAGAGTGCTCTGGTTCAAATCCCATCTGGCTCTGTTCTGAGTGGAGTTTGCATGTTTTCTCTGTGCACTCTGGCTTCCTCCCACAGTCCAAAAACATGGTTTATTGGTTACTTCAAAGAAGGGGAGTCTAACTCCATACATTGAGGGCCAGTGTGCTACAGGTTGGTTTTCCAACCAACCTGCCATTGAAGCTCCTTATTGGTTAAACACCTGATCCAGGTGATCAGCAGCAAATTCAGCAGGATATCTGGAAAACCAGGCCGGGAGTTGCCCATTCCTGGACTAGCGACTTGTCTGGGGTGTACCCCACCTCCACCGAACAGGCTCCAACACTCTCGTGACCCCAAAGGGATACGGGAGGTTAGGAAAATGCATGGATGGATCTCTGCCACTTCAGCCTTTCCAATACCAACCACAGCTCTCCTCAATATATCCTGGCACAGGCTTTCTCTAGATCAGGGGTTTCCAGCCTGAGGCTCCAGAGCCACATGCGGCACCTTTACTCCTTCATTGTGGCTCTTTAGCTTTGAAATAAAATTCTGATAATTTAGATAAATACTAGCTTTTTAGTTTTGGCTCATTTTGTTTTAGTTCATTAAGTTCAGCCATTTATGTTTAGATTTTTAACACACCGGATAGCAGAGCACAGAATGTAAAAAATGAGTTTAATTCAATGGAATAAGCTTCAAGCACATAGTCATGTCATCTACATCAAATGTCTGGTTGCTGTTCAGAGACAAAGCTCTTAACATATAGAATTGCATTTAATTTAAAGATTTTTAATAAAAACTGGATTGTACACCAATGTTGTTTATATTCAATAATTAAGAGTAAAGAACACTGAAGGCCTACCAAAGTCATGATATGGGCGTGTTTGACTTTTTGAAAATTTTGAACTGAAGTAAATCTGCTCCAGCAGGAGGTTCTGGCTTAGCATCGGATGTATTTTATTTTGAAAATAACTTTCATGTGCTGCTGTCAAAAGTTACATTTGTTATATATTGAAAAGTATAACACTGGTATAATTCAATCATTGTTAATATTTAAAAGCTACATTTTGTAAACGAATGGTTTAATGGCCACAAAAACATAAATAAAGTTGTTTTTTTTTTCAAAACAGTGATGCAGGACTTTGCGTCTTTTATTGGGTTTGATTTGGTCAGAAACTGGACCAAAGGGTGGGTGACCAAAAAAAGGTCAACTAAGTCAAACTTTCTTCAGCTCATTCACAAACAGTTGTAACAGTACATATCACAACTCTTACCAAAACCTTTTTTTACCGACTTTAAGTCTATCTGACGGTTTAAAAACACGTTAAAGATTGCCTAAAGAGTTCTTTGGTTTGTTAGATTTATGAAGTCTGGCTGAGATGCATCAAACGGTCGAATAAAAAGGTTTTTTTTAATCATTACACATTACACTACCTACTACTACATTTGCTGCATTGAGATGCATGGTGTCAAAAGTTATGAACTATTTCATATATTGTAGAAAAAACAACAACTTTATTTCTCCTTATCATCATGTTTTATTTGTGCTAAAAACCAGCCGTTCATTTTCATCATATTGACCATTAAAGCAACACCTACATAAACACAAGTCAGTGTCTTCATCTTTCAAAAGGTGAAAGGAGACTTTGTGGCTCTGAATGGGTTGTGATCAGTGAGAAATGGAGCCGAATGGCTCTTTGAAGACTCCATGGATCCTTTCTCCTCTGTTTCTCTGCCTCTACAGATCCTCTACTTTTTGTGTCCAACCTGCCATACGACTTCTTGTAAACCCTTTCTTTGGCACCTGTGTCTGCTGTCCTTTTTCCTTTTTCCAAGCAAACATTCTCTTTTAAACTCAGTCCTAAACATCATTCCTGCTTGATGTTGTTGTTCAGCTTTCGGCATATCCTCTTAGGATCTGATCCGCAGATTTGGTTTGGTAGAGATTTTTATGCTGGATGACCTTCCTGGCACATCCGGGCTGGGAACTGGCACAGGGGGACCCATACTTGGGACTCCTTGTGAATCCGTGTATCGTCCTTTAATTCGTTTTTTCAATTTAAAATCAAAAACGAAAAATCAAAATCTAGTCTCAAAATCAAAATTGAAAAAAACGAAAAAAACGAATCGTTTTTTTCGTTTCGAGCGTTCAGTTTTGTTTTTCGCAATTTCGTCTGGAAAATCTGGGTCAACCGGAAGTTGCTTTTTTTAAGAGCTTTATTGAGGATACAATGCGAGCTGCGGATGCTAATATGGCTAATATGGCTAATTTGGCAACTTGAAGTTGCACTTGCAACAGCATAAGGTAAGAATGACCCTTAAAAGTATATTTATTTTATGAATAATACACAATGTAATACTGGGGGGTTTACTGTATCTGCATTTATCTATGTAATATTTTACCATCATCATACGACAGTCATGTGCAAAATAATATATATTGAAAATAAATAAATGAAATTGTATTTAAATAGCAAATCAAAGAGTCAGATACTTAGAACAGAACATTTTAGATTGTAGGCAGAGGAATACTATCATGTTTGACCCAAAGAATGTATTTGAATCAGGTTTTGGTGTTTTGACCCCTCTCTAATGCTTTTCTAGTACAGCCTGTTTTCTCTTCATTTTGCTGAGCTTGTTTCCTGAATAAAAGACCAACTGCAGCTGCTGGGTTTTCTTTTTCCAGGGATTTCAGTGGAGCTGGAGTCCAGTGCAGAGGGAGCTGCGAGCATGCATGAGCAGGAGCTGGGGTCTGTTACCGAGGTATCTTCATCTGCAGAGGATCTTTCTCAGAGCACGGCAGATATGATACTGAGCAGCAACGTGGACAGACTCTCCCTGACACGACTGTTTCTGATACAGAATTTAACCACAAACAGACTTTTTCCAGATGCATTTCTTCATCTAATAAATGTTACTGACAGACATGCTGAGTAAATGCTGATTATAAATGTAATATTTGAATGCATATAGAAGCCACAAAATAAAACCCTTAACTGTCTCTATGTTTCTGTTGTTGAAAAATATTTTCATGTTAAGTTTGTAATAAATATACTGTTCTGCCATGAAACCATGTTTATTTTTATATCCGTTATAACACTCATGTCAGCATTCAGTTTTACCAGCAAGAAGAGACATTTCTAAACAGCTTTGAAAATGTCAACATTGACTGTTTTAATAAAGCTTTAAACTTCAAATGGTAAACATGGAGCCAGTAAACACCAACTCCTAAATAAAACAAGTCCAATATGATGCAGTCCTTTTGGATGTTGTTTTCCAGCTCACCAGCCTGACACTTCAGGCAGGAATCACGGCTCCTCTTCCCCAAGACATCCTTAACAACCAACCAGACTCATGTAGCAGGTCAAGAAAACAATGGCTTTTCCAATGACCTGCAGTTTAAAAAAATGTAAAGCTTAGAGTCAAATAATTAATGATTGAATTGCATATAAATCAGTGAAATCCGTCATAGTGATTTGTCTGTATGCTATATACCATGGTGAAATTACTTTAGTCTTTTTTGTTCCCTTGTAGAGCTGCCCTCTGTTCTTCTATGGGGCGCCAAATGTAAAAAACTCACCTCATGAAAATGATTTCACAACTTTACCACATTTAACCATTTCTTTCATATGTGCTGCATTTATATCACATTTTGTCAGTATTTATCCCAAATAAAGGCATTATCTGTTATTTGAGGATATGTACTTTTAAATGCTAAATTTAAATCTAAACATTGATTCTAAATATTAAATATGAATGCAAATATATACGTAAACTGTAAATGGCAAATGTAAAGTTATATATAAATAATAAATGTAAATGTTATATCTAAACACATATCTAAATCCTAAACATAATTGTAAATGTTAAATGTAAATGTCATATCTAAATGCATACCTAAATGTTAAACCTAAATGTTAAATAAAAATATAAAAATAAATGTAAATGTTAAAAATAAAAGTCAAACATATATCTAAATGTTAAACCTAAATGTTAAATAAAAATATAAAAATAAATGTAAATGTTAAAAATAAAAGTCAAGCATATATCTAAATGTTAAATCTAAATGTTAAATGTTAAATCTAAATGTTAAATCTAAATGTAAATATAAATGTAAATGTTAAAAATAAAAGTCAAACATATATCTAAATGGTAAATTTAAATGCTAAATCTAAATGATAAATCTGAAGATTAAATGTAAATGTTAAATGTAAATGTTTAATCTAAATGTTTAATCTAAATGTAAATGTTAAATATAAATCTAAATGTAAATGTTAAAAATAAAAATGAAATATATATCTAAATGTCAAATGTAAATGTTAAAGCTAAATATTAAATGTAAATGATAAATGTAAATGTTAAATCTAAATGTTAAATGTTAAATGTAAACGTAAATCTAAATGTTCCGCCTAAATGTTAAATATAAATGTTGACTTTAAATGTTTGGGATATATGCTAATGTGACCACGCCCCTCACCGCTTGGAGCAGTCCAAGTTCACAGAGGGAAGTTTAGTCAGTCATGGCAAACTCTTTGAAACCTGAGGATATCGAAAGGGCTGTTGTCTCTGGAGTGCGAGCTGCATTGCAAGGTGTGCTTGCACCTACACCTGCTGCTGCAAACCTGGTAAGTAGAAAAAATAAAATAAAAAAGTTCTACAATACTATTTTTTGCAAGCAAATTTTGAGCTAGCTAAACAGCTAGTCTTTTCAAGCTAGTATTTGGTTTTGGCTAACAAGATGCTAACGTTATTAAGGCATTTTCTGACATGACAGTGTTGCTAAATGATAAATAATAAAACATAGTTCTGACTACGCCTGTTATGTGTGTCTGTGGTACTTTCATGGCACTTTATCACACCGTAATTCTGTCCTTTTTTGTTTTCTTTTCTTTTTTGTGTGGTGGGGGGGGGGGTGGTGGTGGTGGTGGGGTATTTTTCTTCGTCTTCGATCTCGCGCTTTAGCATTTCGCTTTATTCCAGAAGATTTGAGACAAACCAAAACAAGACAAAACAGTGCTTTAGCTCACAAATGGTTGCTTTAAAAATATCTTCTTAAAAGTCTTTTGAAAATTAATGCCTGTTTGTCAAGCTGTTCATTTAGTCCCAGTGTACGACCGAGCGTTAGCATTAGCAGTCCTATGGGAAATTCAATTTTATGTTAGCATCAAGCTAGCGGACTTTGGCTTTATGCATTTGATCGATCCCTACTTTCATAGATTGACTATACATCTATTAAGCTTAGTTTGCTTAATACCTATTTGTCAACTTTATCAACTCATACTTGAAGAACATAATTTGTTTTCTTCCATTGAGTAGAAAAGGAGTTTTCTATGATGACATTTATTTAAACTGTTGGTTTTTTTTTTTTTCTTTTCTTTTTAACAGTTAATTTTTTTTTTTTTTTTTTAATAACTGAGTTTTAAAACATTACAAAATACTCATATCACTGTTTTGATATTATCGCCCACCACAGGTTAACACAGTACCCCCACCAATAGCATCTACAAGTTCAACCACATCTGCAGGGGCTGTCACATCACACAGATTGGTAAGAACTGAATGAATGATTCATTTTCAGTGAGTGGAATTACAATCAATTCTGTTGTAAAAAAATGTGCCTTTAGTATGTTTTCTTTTGTTCACAGATTTCTTTTAGTTATGTTTAGAATTAATTCACTTTGTCTGTTCTTTGTCATTGTTTTCACCTATGGTGTTAGGTTGGAACAACCCTAATTTCCAAAGAGGACATTGAAGGATTAATTTCCCTGGGGACAACACTGTCAGAAACTGCGTCAATCTTGAAAATCTCAAGACCAACGTTGTACAAGCTTATGAGAGAGTATAGCATAACACGCCAAAAATTTAGTGACATTTCCAATCAGGAACTGGATGAAATCATTCGGGCAATAAAATCAAATCACCCTCACGTTGGAGAGGTAATGCTCAATGGACATTTGCGCGCCAGGAACATCATAATTCAAAGACATCGTCTCAGAGACTCAGTGAAAAGAGTAGATTTTGGTGGAGCACAGTCCAGGAGAACATCAGCAGTGCAAAGAAGAATATACACTGTTCCCTTTTCAAACTACATATGGCACATTGACGGCAACCATAAGCTTGTAAGATGGAAATTAGTCATACATGCTGCAATTGATGGATACAGCAGATTTTTGACTTTTCTGCATTGTTCTAACAACAATCGTGCTGAAACTGTATTGGATCTTTTTAGGAAATCTGTGGACATGTTTGGTTGGCCTATGCACATAAGAACTGATCATGGAGGAGAAAATGTTTTGATTTGGGAAGACATGAAAGTACACAAAGGAGTAAATTCTGTGTTGACAGGGAGCTCTGTTCATAATCAACGTGTTGAGAGATTTAATCGTGACTTGAACTGTAACTGCCGAAACGTGTTTGCACCTATCTTCTATGAGCTAGAATCACTGGATATTCTTGATGTTGACAACCCGACTGATTTATTTTGCCTTCATTACGTATACATTCCCAGAATCAATCGCACACTTAAGGAATTTCAAGCAGCATTCAACAGTCATTCAATCTCTTCTGAGGGAAACAAAACCCCTGCTGAGCTTTTCACTCAAAACACTTGTTTTTTATGGCCAAATTCTGCAACTTCTCCTTCTGCAACTGAGACAAGCCCAGAATCACAACAAAGCTCACAGTACCTCTTCGCACCACTTTCTGATCAGGACTTGCAAGAACTGTCTGCAACTGTGAACCCACTACAAAATGATGAAAACAATGGAAAAACCCTATACCAAAAAGTGCAAGAATTTATATGCAATAAACTTGCTGCTGGGTATCTCTGAATATGTTTAAAGGAAATTGATGTAGGTTCACTGAAAATATTGTAAATAAAAATGTATACAACAAAATATGTGGACTTTATTTACCTGCAGCGTTTTAACTCCTTACACAGATATGTCATGGTCCATTGCCAGAGCAAGTCAGGTCAATAGAGGCTATATTGGGAAAAAAAGGACTTGGTCTACTCTTAAAGCAAGAACATTGAGATTAAACAGCTTTACATCAAAAACATCAAATTTTTACTATATTGTACAAATTTCCTGGTTTTTTTTTTTTTTTAAATCCTCTTTTGTAGCCTGTCATACTAAATTGTTGTCTTGACTGGCAAACAGAACAAGAAACTTGAATACCACTTTCTGTATTTGTTTATTTAAATACAAATTGAACGTCCTTGAACAGCAGAGATGGATCCTAAACAAAGATACACGTCGCAAATTACCCGGCTTTTATGAATTAGCTAAAAGTAGTTATTAGAATTTAAACATGGCAAAACTCCATATGAAGGTCAATGTTTGATATTTGTTGATAAAATGGAAGTGAACAGAACAAAACAGAAAAACACCCCTGAAGTGTTTTTATTACAAAAAACGTATGTTTTTCTTCATTCTTACTTTTCTCCATTTGATTTTCCCCTCATCACTCATCTCTATTCTCTAGTTTTGTTGTTTATTTAAACTGCACTAAAATTTGCTCCATTCATAAGAGCTACTAGGAAGTTATATTCAAACTCGTCATTGTCAGCTAGATTTTTGGAATTTACAAAGATTTCAAGCTCATTTGAGCATGTGTGAGCGACTGGAAGGAACTTTTTCTCATCATGAACAAAGCTCAACTTTGGACTTGGTTGAAATCCAACTGCTGGAACTCTGCTACTTCCAGTCACAAAGGCGAGAACATGTCCAGGATTTAAATTGCTGAGAAAGGTCTTCTCTGCCTCTGTCAAGGTTCTGCCATGAAGACATTCCTCAACTGCTTTTTCTGTCAAAATACAAGAAAAAAAGCAGAAAAAACAATATTCAGACTTGCTTTTCAGACTTTTCTTTGATTTTAGTTTTAATATTTTCAATAACTACAAAAGCACAGAACTACAAACTGGCTGCGCACCTCTCATGAAAACCATAAAATGACCTTCAATTAAAAGTTTAAAAGCTACATGTGTCCGTGCCATAGACATGATCTGTGTCCATTTTGTTTATGTTCTAATCACGATATTGCCAGTCTGTTTTGCTCTTCCTCCTTTATACACATTGTAGAGTAAAACGTTGGGGAAGTATTCAATATTGACTAGTATGAATTCAATCCAATTTTATTTATAGCCCAATATCACAACACAGTTGTCTTAATGGGCTTCACACCGGTAATTGTACAAAAACAAAGTCGGTCATGAAATATAAACAATAGCTGGTTGCTACTCTACACTAAACTAAACTAAGCTACGCTGGGTATCCCTGCCCTTAGAAACTCCTTCTCAATCAGGAAAAACTCCAAAGAAAAAAAAAAAACGGATTCGGGAGGGGGTACGCAAACTGTTTTTTTTTTTGTTGTTGTTTTTTGTTTTTTCAGATCTAAGAGTTGTTGGCCATGAGGTGCCATGTTGAACTTCCAGTGACCATGTTGAGAGTGTAAGAGCTTTATTACCAAATTTAACACACCTGCTATCTTTTGACACCAGAGAAATTGTAACACTAATGAGTCACATGGCACTAGGGAAGAAAATGACTGGTTGTGCTCCCTTTATGCATTTTCACTGAAGGGTGTACTCACGTTTGTTAGGTGTTTGGCTATTGATGCCTGTATTGTGATTTATTTTGATAGAAACAAAAATTACACTGCTATACAAGATGAACACAGAATACTTTTAATTGTGTCAAAGAGTCATGTCTGCAGTTTTTTCCCATGAAAAGATATATATATATATATATATATATATAAATAAATATTTGCAAAAATGTGAGGGGTGTCATCACTTTTGTGATTGTGTTTTTTTTTTACCTTGAACACTATTGAGGAAATCTCTGAACTTAACAACAATCAGTTCTTCCTTTGGTCGTTTGTTGCTTCCCAGAACTGAGTAGCTGGGCTTCAGAAGGGTAGCAACCACATCTGCTGTAAGATCACTGTGAACCTTGGGCATCTCTAAAAGAACTCGAAGAGCAGGGTTTTCTTTCAGAAGTGGTAGAATCTGTAAAAGCGTGTAATTATTTTTATACATTTCTGATAAGCTTTAACTACAAACCAGACACCAATGAACGTCAGTCTAGACTTACCTTATAGCATTCCAACCCCTCAGCTAACTGATCGTAGCAGCTTTTTCGTTGTAGTAGCACATGGAAAAGTATAGCATTTTTAACAAATGCATCTTTGTTGCTCATGGTAACAGGGTTTGGAAGACCTTCAATTTGGTACCTCCATGACTCACAGCATTCTATCGCACGTTCCAGCTCGTCATCAGTTGTTGCTTGATCAATCTTAAAATGTGAGAGGAAGAAAATTTGTGTTGATGAAATGTCATCAATTTGTATTTTAATTGCCAACACCCTCCCCAACCCTTCATGTTAAAAGGAATGATAAAATTCAATACATAGAGTATAAGCACTTTCATAAACCTACTCTCTTGAGGGTGTCTCTAAGTTCCACATCGGTTAGATCTTCTGGAGAAACGCTGATGTCGAACATACGTCCAGTCAGCAGGTAGTCCAAGACAACAGAGGAAAGGAGAGCAGGACATTCTCCACCTTGGACAATGATGGTAGAAATCATCTGTCCAATGGTGTGGAAGACTCGATTTTGTATGTGTGAAATATTTAGCCTTGGGGTGAAGCCATTAAGGGACTCTGCAGATCAAAGAAAATATGTTCATGTCAACTTTAAGCAATCTTAATTTTATTAAACAATCGTGTTCTATGCACTCTATTGTAAATATAAATCACTCATTGAACTAAGAAGAAATAGAAAAAAAAATTCACCCTCAAATGCTCCACTTTCTTTGAAAATGGCTTTAACAAGCAAGCGAAAGAATTCTCGACGGGGACCTCCAAGGTCTTCTGCATCTTCCGTAGTGTTTTCATCACTGGCAAATGTTACGTACAGCATATCTGTGCTCTCGACAAATTTTGGTCGCCTGAATTGTCGGATTGCAGATGTCCACACATTTCTTCGACTGACAATGATTGGCCTAAATCCTTCAGTAACAACCATTTCACTGTGAGCTTTTACAATTCCTGTCATTTCTTCTGCTGTCAACGTTTTTTTTAACCTTGAAAGAATAAAATGGCAGACGTCACCATTACAGAATAGAATAATGGAAAGACTGTGGAGAATTAAGAAATGTAATATTTAAATAATTGAAACCTTGACTCCTGTGGAACCTGGACAGTTTCTTCTTCCAAACTGCGTCTGATGGCTTCCTCGACTGCCTCCTCTTCTTCAAAATCAAGTGGTCTAGAAAAGAGATGCAAAATGAAGAAGAAAATGCTAAATTGGACACACAGAAAAGTAAATTGGCAGTTGATTTAAAAAAAAAAAAAAAAAAGGTATAAAACATACATGAAATCAGCGAAACGAGTGCCTCCTTGTCCGATCTCATGTTCTTGATTTGTGATTGAAAGATCGCTGGCATCTGCCTCCTCTGGTTCATACTGACTCTCAACATTAGATTGCCCCACTGTCTCAAGTTCTATATGGAACAGATTGAGCAGAAGACAAATCAGTTTAAAAAAGGACGCACACGACACATCAGAAATGGCCAATACATTGATCGAAATCAGTCAGTTAGTGTGGGTTGATCGTGTAACATCAGGGGGGAAAAATAGAAACGCTCGCCAGTCATCAATTTTTCATAGTTGATAAGCAAAAGTTGAAAATGTTCAACCTTTAAATTTACTCACCTCTTCTCCGAATAGTTGGCCTTTCAAAGTCACTGTCATCGGACATGTCTAAAAAGCTATGCTGGAAGATAAAATATTTAAATGTTGTATAAACAACGAATTTAAAAAGTATAATTTACATATTACAAGTGTGACTTGTAAAAGATTTTCAAAGTTAATTTGCAATTGCAAAAACAATTTACAACAATAAAGAATGACATTAAAAGTCATTGATTAGATACACTGGGGATAGAAAGTTTGGGCACCCTAGGTAAAATGTTATATCATTGTGCTTAAAGAACCCAAGGAAAAATTAAAAAATATTCTAAAGGAATGAGTTTACAGATGAGACATTCTTTAAATATGTTTTAAAAATGCATTATTTCCATAAGTTACCCTTTCAAAATAACAGAAAACACAATAAAGACGTGTGCAAAAGTTTGGGCACCCTGTAGAATTTATAGTATACACAACCCCTTTGGAATAGCTGAGACCTGAAAGTGACATAGATTGTTCACAATCATTGTTTGCAAAGACCAGGTAATTTCAATCTGAAAGATTTGAAATAATATGAGTCATCTGACCTTGCCCCAACAATCATCATCATCATCAGTTGTATAGCACTTTTCATATGACCCATAACACAAAGTGCTTTACACTAAAATAAAACAAATGTAAAACAAGCACGACCATAAAAATATAAACCCCCCCCCCACACACACACAATGCCCCCAACCCCTTTCACAATTCCCACCCCCCTTAAATGGATGGATATAGCATTGGAAAACAGGCTGAGCATGGAGAAATTCGGTTGGTGGACATGCTTATAGTTGGGACCTCTTCCTCTGTGCAAAACCGCAAAGCCAGTCTAATGCAGCATCACAGGTGTGGACCCAGCCCCACCACAACAAGGTGGCGAGGCAGGTCCCCATCTAGAGCTGCAGCAGCAGCTGAACCGGCTGGACCCAGCCGAGGAGGCATTGGAATTAAAAATATAAATTTAAATTAAGCATTTGATAAAAGCAACAAACAAACAATAACACATGAAAATAAAAAGTATTAAGATAAGCTATAAATAATCCAGCGTAAAATAATAAACCATGCTAAAAAAAAATAGAAGATAAATTAACATAATAAGAAGTAAAAGTTAATTTAAATAGATAGGTTTCGAGCCTTTTCTTAAAAACCTCTACTTTCTCTGCGGCCCTCAGGTCCTCCAGAAGACTGTTCCATAAACGGGGGCCATAGTGCTGAAAAGATGCCTCTCCATAATTTTTGGTTTTCACAGTTGAAATGATTAGTAGACCAGTGCCAGAGGATCTCAGGGTCAGCGAGAGTTCATATTTAACTAAAAGATCAGACAAATACGAAGGCGCAAGACCGTTCAGACATTTAAAAACCATTAAAAGTATCTTAACATCGATCCTGAAGCAGATGGGGAGCCAATGCAGGGATTTTAAAAATCGGGGTGATGTGAGCTCGCCTTCCGGTCTTGGTGAGAACTCATGCAGCTACTGGTGATAAAAGCATGGATCAGCGTCTCCATATTAGCAAAAGAGAGAATTGGGCGGACCCTAGCCAAATTTATAAGATGATTAATAACCAGTTTTAATTACCTGCTTGATATGTGGGATAAATGTTAGCTTGGAGTCAAAAAATAACACCCAGGTTTCTAACTGTTTCTGAAAAATTTAATGAAAGTTCTTTAAGTTTCAGAAACTGTTTCCCTCTCTTGGCTTCAGGACCAATACCTAAAATTTCAGTTTTCTCCTGGTTGAGCTGCAGAAAATTATTTGCCATCCATGATTTTACATCTAAAATACAATTAAAAAGTGCTTCTATTTATCTTGTGTCATCAGGTGGCATAGCAATGTACAGCTGGGTGTCATCAGCATAGCTATGAAAGCTAAAGTGGTGTGACTCCTGATGACATTCCCCAGAAGAAGAGTGTAGATGTTAAAAAGCAAGGAGCAATGGATGGAACCTTGAGGCACACCACATTCAATTTTGTGGACCCCAGAGAAGTAAGTGTCCATGCTTACCATAAAGTTTCTCTTCGTGAGATAGGAAGTGAACCACTGGATAACAGTCCCTGAAAGGCCAAAACTTTTAAGTCAGTTTAACAGGATCAGGTGATCAACAGTGTCAAAAGCAGCACTTAGATCCAGTAGTACTAATACTGTGATCTGACCTGAATCCAAGGCACATCTAACATCATTAACGATCTTTAACAGGGCTGTCTCAGTGCTGTGGTTCGTTCTAAAACCAGACTGGTTTATCTCAAATTTGTTATTTTGTAAGAAAAACTCATTTGGCTGAATAAAAACTTTTTTTTTCAAAAATCTTTCTTAAAAATGGCAATAAGCCTGATGTATTTTGGAAACAAGTTCTGTGGACCGACCAGGTTCAAATGGAACTATTTGACTGCAATGAGCAAAGGTACGTTTGGAGAAGAAAGGGTCCAGAGTTTCATGAAAAGAACCTCTGTCCAACTGTTAAGCATGGGGGTGGATCAATCATGCTTTGGGCTTGTATTGCAGCCCAGGAAAATTTAGAAGGAAGAATGGATTTCACATAATTTCAGCAAATTTTGGACACTAACTTGATGTCATCTGCAAAAAGTTGAAGTTGAAGAAAGGATGGTTTCTACAAATGGATAATGTTCCTAAACACACCTCAAAATCCACACTGTCTTACATTAAGAGGCAGAAACTGAAGGCTTTGCAGTGACCTTCCAATCACCTGACCTCAACGTCATTGAAAATGTATGGATAGACCTGAAAAGAGCAGTGTGTAACAGACATCCCAGAAATCTCAAAGAACTGGAAGACTTTAGTAAAGAAGAATGGATGAAGAAACCTCAAACAAGAATTGAGAGAGTCTTGGCTGCTTCAAAAAGCATTTAAAAGCTGTGATACTTGACAAGGGGGCAGTACATGATACTAACTCTGCAGGGTGCCCAAACTTTTGCACAAATTATTATTTTGTTTTCTGTTATTTTGAAAGGGTAAATGATTGATATAAAGCCTCATTTTTTTCCACATATTAAAAGAATGTTTCATCTGTAAACTAATGCCTTTGGAAGATTTTTCAATCTTTCCTTAGGTTCTTTATGCACAATAATATAAAATTTTACCTGTACCGTTGCCCAAACCTTCGATTTCCACTGTATCTGGTTCAAAATGGCGCAAATGCTGGGACTAGAAATATAAAAATATTAAGAATTCTTTGAAAGAAAAAAAAAAAAAAAAGAAACCACCCAAAAAGAGCAGAACATGCAGTCTAAAACTGGTACATCATTTACAAAAAATGATTTTAAAAAGTGACAGTACATCAACAAGTAAGTGACTTCAGCAGCAAAGTGTCACAAGTAAATATGTGGCTGTGTTTAGTTATGTTCATATCTAAATAATTTCAACACAACTGGAATGCAAATAGTGTTACATGAACAACATTTACTGGTGTTGTCAAGCTCACCTGTGTCGGCATTTCCATTTCAGCCATGATGTAAAGGCAGGTATTTGAACAAACAGAAGAAACTTCTTTGCCCCCCCAGGGAAAGTTGGGTGTGACATTGGGCTTCATTAATTTTTTGCACCCTTTTATTGTGCTCAAAAACTGAAAAGGGAACACATTATGCTCGGTGATGCCAAATGCTCCTCTGAAGATGGCAGAAATTTCTTCTCTGAGCTGATCTTCAGACCACTCGGTGGTGAAGGAAATTTTTCCAATTAGACCAGCTTGAGCTAACCGACTTCGATTTTCCCCTCTGGGTATAACAAATACTGATTCCCTCGGAGAGAAAGGCAGACAAACAACGTCTTTTGCATATGTTTTCACATTTTTTCTTTGCTGATATCCTGACCGACTTCTTCTGGATTGAAAATATGATGGAAAAGGAACCTATGAGGAAAAGAGGACACTAGATTTATTCATAAAAATTAACAAAAACAGATCAAAGTTTCTTGGTCAGCAGTAGGAGCTATTAAAATCCAACATAATTAAGGTACACACGTGGACAAAATTGTTGGTACCCCTCAGTTAAAGAGGGAAAAACCCACAATTCTCAATGAAATCACTTGAAACTTACAAAAGTAACAATAAATAAAAATTTATTGAAAATTAAATAATCAAAATCAGCCATCACTTTTGAATTGCTGATTAACATAATTATTCAAAAAAACAAACTAATGAAACAGGCCTGGACAAAAATGATGGTACCTCTATAAAAGATTGAAAACTATTTGACCAGACTGACATGATTAACTCAGGTGTGTCCTTTAATTGACATCACAGGTGTTACCAAACTCATTATCAGTCAGTCTGCCTATTTAAAGGGAGACAAGTAGTCACTCTGCTGTTTGGTGAAAAGGTGTGTACCACACTGAACATGGACAACAGAAAGCGAAGGAGAGAATTGTCCCAGGACATCCGAAAAAACATTATAGATAAACATCTTAAAGGTAAAGGCTATAAGACCATCTCTAAACAGCTTGAACTTCCTGTGACAACAGTGGCTCATATTATTCAGAAGTTCAAGACCCACGGGACAGTAGCCAACCTCTCTGGACGTGGCCGCAAGAGGAAAATTGATGACAAATTGAAGAGACGGATCGTTCGAATTGTATCCAAAGAGCCCAGAACAACCTCCAAAGAAATTAAAGGTGAACTCCAAGGCCAAGGTACATCAGTGTCAGATCGCACCATTCGTCGTTGTTTGAGCCAAAGTGGACTTCATGGGAGACGACCAAGGAGGACACCACTGCTGAAAACAATCCTAAAAAAGCCAGACTGGAATTTGCAAAAATGCATGTTGACAAGCCCCAAAGCTTTTGGAAGAATGTCCTTTGGACAGATGAGACCAAGCTGGAGCTTTTTGGTAAGGCACATCAACTCTATGTTCATAGACTCAAAAACCAAGCATACGAAGAAAAGAACACTGTCCCTACGGTGAAACATGGAGGAGGCTCAGTCATGTTTTTTGGGCTGCTTTGCTGCATCTGGCACAGGGTGTCTTGAATGTGTGCAAGGTACAATGAAATCTGTAGACTATCAAGGCATTCTGGAGAGAAATGTGCTGCCTTGTGTCAGAAAGCTTGGTCTCAGTCTCAGGTCATGGGTCTTCCAACAGGACAACGATCCAAAACACACAGCCAAAAACCCCCAAGAACGGCTGAGAGAAAAGCGTTGGACTATTCTAAAGTGGCCTTCCATGAGCCCAGATCTGAATCCCATTGAACATCTGTGGAAGGAGCTGAAACATGCCATTTGGAGAAGACACCCATCAAACCTGAGACAACTGGAGCAGTTTGCTCATGAGGAGTGGGCCAAAATACCTGTTGACAGCTGCAGAACGCTCATTGACAAATACAGAAATCGCTTCATTGCAGTGATTGCCTCAAAAGGTTGTGCAACAAAATATTAAGTTATGGGTACCATCATTTTTGTCCAGGCCTGTTTCATTAGTTTGTTTTCTTAAAATAATTATGTTAATCTGCAATTCAAAAGTGATGGCTGATTTTGATTATTTAATTTTCAATAAATTTTTATTTGTTTTGTAAGTTTCAAGTGACTTCAGTGAGAATTGTGGGTTTTTCCTTCTTTAACTTCTTTGTCCACGTGTGTATAAACGTACAGAGATCATATAAACATGATTAAGTATAACTAAAAGAAATCTGTGAACAAAAGAAAACATACTAAAGGCACATTTTTTTACAACAGAATTGATTGTAATTCCACTCACTGAAAATGAATCATTCATTCAGTTCTTACCAATCTGTGTGATGTGACAGCCCCTGCAGATGTGGTTGAACTTGTAGATGCTATTGGTGGGGGTACTGTGTTAACCTGTGGTGGGCGATAATATCAAAACAGTGATATGAGTATTTTGTAATGTTTTAAAACTCAGTTATTAAAAAAAAAAAAAAAAAAATTAACTGTTAAAAAGAAAAGAAAAAAAAAAAAACCAACAGTTTAAATAAATGTCATCATAGAAAACTCCTTTTCTACTCAATGGAAGAAAACAAATTATGTTCTTCAAGTATGAGTTGATAAAGTTGACAAATAGGTATTAAGCAAACTAAGCTTAATAGATGTATAGTCAATCTATGAAAGTAGGGATCGATCAAATGCATAAAGCCAAAGTCCGCTAGCTTGATGCTAACATAAAATTGAATTTCCCATAGGACTGCTAATGCTAACGCTCGGTCGTACACTGGGACTAAATGAACAGCTTGACAAACAGGCATTAATTTTCAAAAGACTTTTAAGAAGATATTTTTAAAGCAACCATTTGTGAGCTAAAGCACTGTTTTGTCTTGTTTTGGTTTGTCTCAAATCTTCTGGAATAAAGCGAAATGCTAAAGCGCGAGATCGAAGACGAAGAAAAATACCCCACCACCACCACCACCCCCCCCACCACACAAAAAAGAAAAGAAAACAAAAAAGGACAGAATTACGGTGTGATAAAGTGCCATGAAAGTACCACAGACACACATAACAGGCGTAGTCAGAACTATGTTTTATTATTTATCATTTAGCAACACTGTCATGTCAGAAAATGCCTTAATAACGTTAGCATCTTGTTAGCCAAAACCAAATACTAGCTTGAAAAGACTAGCTGTTTAGCTAGCTCAAAATTTGCTTGCAAAAAATAGTATTGTAGAACTTTTTTATTTTATTTTTTCTACTTACCAGGTTTGCAGCAGCAGGTGTAGGTGCAAGCACACCTTGCAATGCAGCTCGCACTCCAGAGACAACAGCCCTTTCGATATCCTCAGGTTTCAAAGAGTTTGCCATGACTGACTAAACTTCCCTCTGTGAACTTGGACTGCTCCAAGCGGTGAGGGGCGTGGTCACATTAGCATATATCCCAAACATTTAAAGTCAACATTTATATTTAACATTTAGGCGGAACATTTAAATTTACGTTTACATTTAACATTTAACATTTAGATTTAACATTTACATTTATCATTTACATTTAATATTTAGCTTTAACATTTACATTTGACATTTAGATATATATTTCATTTTTATTTTTAACATTTACATTTAGATTTATATTTAACATTTACATTTAGATTAAACATTTAGATTAAACATTTACATTTAACATTTACATTTAATCTTCAGATTTATCATTTAGATTTAGCATTTAAATTTACCATTTAGATATATGTTTGACTTTTATTTTTAACATTTACATTTATATTTACATTTAGATTTAACATTTAGATTTAACATTTAACATTTAGATTTAACATTTAGATATATGCTTGACTTTTATTTTTAACATTTACATTTATTTTTATATTTTTATTTAACATTTAGGTTTAACATTTAGATATATGTTTGACTTTTATTTTTAACATTTACATTTATTTTTATATTTTTATTTAACATTTAGGTTTAACATTTAGGTATGCATTTAGATATGACATTTACATTTAACATTTACAATTATGTTTAGGATTTAGATATGTGTTTAGATATAACATTTACATTTATTATTTATATATAACTTTACATTTGCCATTTACAGTTTACGTATATATTTGCATTCATATTTAATATTTAGAATCAATGTTTAGATTTAAATTTAGCATTTAAAAGTACATATCCTCAAATAACAGATAATGCCTTTATTTGGGATAAATACTGACAAAATGTGATATAAATGCAGCACATATGAAAGAAATGGTTAAATGTGGTAAAGTTGTGAAATCATTTTCATGAGGTGAGTTTTTTACATTTGGCGCCCCATATTCTTCTGGCTCTGCACAAACTTTTCTGGAACTTTGCTTCTAGAAACTTGACCTGCAGAAATAACACATTTTAACTCAACATCGTATTTGATGTTTTATTGGAGTTTACTGTAGGTGTCAGTTTATGTAGATTTTCAAATGACATTTTCAATGTATTTCAATGTTTTTTCACATTAACTTGTTTACTGATTTAAATATTAAAAATACATTTAGCAACATGGATCCCATATAATTACTGTATGAATAACAGAATCATCCAGGCTGGCTGGGGCCGTTTCCAGCCTTGTGGGGGCCCTAGAGTAGATGCTGGTTAAGGGCCTTCATTTTGTAAACTGCAGTGAAGAGATTCCTTACCCCTGTGGTCTAATAAGACAGCTCTATGTAAAAAAAAAAAAAAAAAAGATAAATATATGATAAAATATGATAAATATAAATGACAAGAAGAGGGGGGGGGGGCATCCTCTTGATCTTAATAATTAGAAGAGATTCAATAAAATAACAATTGTATTTAAAACAACAAATGTACACTTAAATGAATGCTTGACTATCGTAGCCTCACACTTTTAATACCTAATAAACAGTATTTATTGTAATAGTCATGGTGCTTTGTCCGCAAAATGTCTGCTTTCTGGCTTTTGTTTGGCAAAGTCATCAAGCTAAGTCTGTTTTATCTTTTCTTCACTAGTTCTTTAAAAAATCTTTAAAATCTCCTTTTTTGGAGGAAGGGAAATAATCTGAATTGTCTCTCTGCCTGCTGCATCAGTCCTGAATAAATGAGAGAGTAAATTGGCCAGTGATCTGCATCTACAGGTAGTAAAAACAGGCCAGTATCCATGTATATTTGCAGATGATGCTTTTATATCAGAGAGGTCCTCAGAAACCTGATGGTCCTGGAGCTTCTTGGTCAGAATGTTCCTCAGATCCCTCTGGATCAATGTCTTATCTTCAAATATTTTAGGATTACTCCTGAAGGGACACAGCTCATTAGATTATTGGAAAAAAATACATAATGAGTGCATATTCCTATGTTATTATTGGTGATGTTGCAGTAATGCAAAAAAGAAATTCACATTATTTAGTTTTAATCTATTTTAGGAGTTTTTTTTAAACACAAGTTTACACACCGTATTGATTACTATCAAAATAATTAAGATAAATGATCCACTGCAACAAACAAAAACCATTATTAGAATATTTCCAGAATAATTCTGTGAATTTTTAAAATAAGAAGAAAACTGTTGCTGAATCATTGCTCTGTCATTGCTAAAGATCACAACAACATGTCATGTTAGAATCTGAAGAAATGGCTCTGGATACTTCCTGGATTTTCTCTGCTGCAGCTGTTATGAAAAAATAGTTTCCCCTGCCAGAATTTCTATCCATATTTCTGACAATAATTATTACTTGTCGGTTGAAAAATGATTCCACAACAACAGTTTCTTATATATTTCACGTTTCTTATCCTAAATTAATCAAACAAAGCTCTGTTTGTGTCACTGATCCCTGGAACTACACCGGTGTCTGATGCTAGCTCTAGCTAGCTAGAAGCACATTCCACACTTTTGAGGCGCTGCAGCTACGTTAACTTGTGTGGTTCAAAAAAGATGAGACACAGCTGATTATTGCATTTTATTGTATTTACAGTCAATATTTTGACATATATAATCACATAAGGGGTTTCATAAACTCCAGAAATAGCTACACATAAAATCGGATGTTTTAATTCTCTTTGTGAGGAAGTAGATGAACATGTAACTTTAATGCCTCCTTGTTTCGTGGTGGCCCTTTACAACGTTATTACCGACAACAGGAACAGGTTCCGGGTTCCTCTTGTGCATCCCCGAGTTTCAGTTCACAACAGTTACTTGTCAAAGCAAAACTTCCAACAAAATGACATCGTCAGAGACATGTGACGGAAAAAAAGATCATTAAACTGATTCTTACCTGGAAAGTGACTGAAGTATTTTCGGTTACCATATCCTTGGGTCTCTGGGTTTCCTTTTACGGTCGCAAAACAACAATATAAGATCTTTTCCCTTTGTTGAAAGACAACTGATAGCACGAGCAGTGGGTCAACTTTCAACATAAAGTCCACGCAAACTACTTCCAGTTGACCCAACATTCCAGACAAAATTGCGAAAAATGAAACTGAACGCTCATTATTCCATTTGCTCCATTTTCGATTTAAGACACATATCGGAAAACGAAAAAGCAATTCGTTTTTTCGTTTTTTGCATTTTTGATTTTGAGACTAAATTTTGAGACTAGATTTTGATTTTAAATTGAAAAAACGAATGAACGAACCATACACGGATTCTTGTGGCTACATAGTTAGGTGGATCCCTTCATGCTACTACCTAACTATGTAACTGGATAAAGCTCATTTTGCTCCCTGGAAATCAAACCCTGGTTTCCTATATGCCAGTCCAACACCCAGAGGGACCAGGACATGAAAGCTTCCCTGAGGTTGCAGATCCATTTAGATCTTTATCACTTTTGTCTGGATAAATGTTGAATTCCTGAACTACAGGTGAGTTCTTGTTACCTGCGTCCACATATTGATGAATGCTTTCAGAAATGGTTTCTATGTCTGGGGGGGAGCGGGATCACTGGAATATTATGGGATAGATTTCAGTTCCGCAGGATCACTCCCCTCATGCTTTGTGTGCTCGGTGCTGTTTCTCCAACACGCGCACACGGAGGCAGACTCAGGTAAACGCACGTGCTCAGATTTAGGTCAGTGTGCACGCGCAGCCTGTGGGGGTCCTTTGATGGGAAAAAAAAATCATCAGCAAGCGAGAAATAGATAACAGATAGAGGAGGGGCAGAGAGGCGGGGGCTGATCCACGGAGCTGGGGAGGCAGAAGTTTCACATCCACACGCACGACCAGACCGAGGACGGCACGCACGTCAAGGTAAGAGCTTCCTCGTTCTTCTTTAGATGATGACGATGAAGAAGAGCTGCAGGTGGACCCTGAAACAGGGGTGCGCAAACGTGCACGCGCGCGTTGGATTCCACCTCTGTCAGGTCTTTCTGTCTGTTTCGCGGCGGGAGGGAGGAAACACGCACGCGGGGGTCTGTCCGTGGGTCCGGTGACACTGAATGGGGACAGATGGTTCAGTTCAGCCACGTTTGACTGAACATTTTGCTGTTGCGCGTGCATGTGTTCCTCTGTTTATGAGGCTGCGCCTGCATTGGGGGCGGGGTGGGGGTGCAGATGCTGCATCTTAAGCTGCTGTTTGATCTCCCGGATCAGCGCGCGCACCTTTGCGCGTGACACGGACAGCATCGCGGTGGAGACGCGAGCTGTTGGATGGCGCGGCGCACTTGGTGGTCTCCAACACGTTTGTTCCCCGATTTTTATTATCTTTTGACAAAATGAGCCTTTTTTTCGTTACATTCAGCTCCAGTCAAATGTTTTATCTGAAATAAAATCCAATTCAAATATTTATTTTACATTACAATTGATCCTAATTGTTTATGTCAAATGAAATTGATTCACCGAACAGTGTTTTTCAACTATTGACCTTTTTTGAATTTGTTTAACTAAGAAAAAACTAGAATGGCTAATTGTTTTAATTTTTCTGAAATTGTGTAGAAAACCTTTTTATTTTAGCTAAACTGAAAATTATATTTAATTGCTGACTTTTGGGGGATGAGGTTGCTGGAGCCTTTCCCAGCCACTAATGGGCAAAGATGGGGTTAAAGCCTTTGACTGTCCATGAGAGCTGGACTGAGCAGTCTCTCCTTCATATCGTCCAAACAGGAAGTTCCCACTGGCTCCAGAAAGCCAAAATCCCATAGACGTCTATACAGCACTATTCTTTTAATACCTTTTTTTAGTATGTTCTTGCTACTTTTTTTAAATGATATTTATCTTCATCCCAAGTTATTCAAACTTTAAGCCGGCCAATGAGATGCCTCAGTAAAAGCAGGAGGTGCCCACTGGCCCCACCTCCAGCATTTGACTGACAGAGCCTCCTGATCAGTGCAGGGGTGGACTTGGAACCAGCTCGGGGAGAGGAAACTGGAGTGCCCGCAGAAAATCCACAGATGCATGAGGAGAACATGCAGACTTCAGAAAAGAACCAGATTTGAACCAGGGCTTTCTCCATCTGTGAGGCAGGAGTGCTAACCTCTACACCAGTGTAGCCTCATGTCACACCAATGTAACAGAATTTTTCTTGGAGAAACCACTGACCTGACTGACAAATAATAGTTGTAAAGTACCGGTGTGTTTGCTAGACAGACAGTGGCACACAGGAGTGTTGGCTTTAGGATCATTAACAGAAACACACATTGCAGTAAACTATATGAATTCACATCTGGGTGATGTACTAAAAAACTGTCACAGTTCCACCTGGCTGGTAGACCAACAAACTTTAGGCCTCTAAACTCTCCATCAGACAATATCTTAAGACAGTTGAAATGAAAGCACATGAATAAAATCCTTTTTTCTCACAAACTTTTTTACTCAAGGATTAGCTATAGTGAAAATGGATCTTAAAATTATTGTGCATTTTGAGGTACAAAAAATACCACATTTTAAAATATATTCAATATAAATAGATAATACACATATATTAGTATTCTGTGGGTACCATTCAAGTTTAAAGACTGCATTTTAGGGGTGCAACGGATCACGGATGATCTGTACGAATCACTACCCACAGTTCGGCACACGAGTGTACTGTGGATCACCCCTTCCCTGTGCGTACCATCATTTAAATCAACTCTCCTTTCACACTGAACACAATTTGCGCATCAAATTAAGTTGTTGCTTTGTCCAAAAGTGTGTTAGGTGTGACATAAAGGTGAGGAGCAGCAACTTCCCCGCACCGTCGCAGGAGAAAAACACTGCTGTGTCTGTAACCAGTGGGAGGGATTTTCTTCGCAGCAGAGGACACAGTAAAGAAATTAGAAGAAGTAAACATGTGACGTACCCTGCCTCTCCTATTTTGTTTTTTCTTTAATTGGGTTGTTTTTTTTTTTTGTACATGCAATGTCTTATTGTACACTTTGTTTATATGGGCATCCAAATGATTTTTTTTTTAAAAATGCTTTATTTTAAAATGCTTTTTTTAAAGAATGCTTTTTTTATTTTTAAAAAATGCTTTTTTTAAAGAATGCTTTTTTTATTTTTTTAAAATGCTTTTTTTAAAGAATGCTTTTTTTATTTTTTAAAAATGCTTTTTTTAAAGAATGCTTTTTTTATTTTTAAAAAATGCTTTTTTTAAAGAATGCTTTTTTTAAGGAATGCTTTTTTTTTTTTTCTCAGTTGTTTTTTTTCCATTTTACTGATCCAAAAAATGATCCGAACCATGAATTTAAAACCGTGACATGATCCAAACCGTGAATGTTGTGATCCGTTACGCCTCTACTGCATTTGTGCGTAAACAGCCCATATTGTTGAGACTGGGGCAGACATTTAATATTTTTGTAGCAATTGAATGTAAGGCTTTAATCTTTACAAGAGGCCATAATTTTGAATTTTTCTCTTGGCTAGCATGCTTTTCTGGAAGCGTGGAGCTAAGGTACATCCATGCCAAACTTGGTGCTTGTCCCTCAAAATGCCCAATTTGTCTGAAATATCAAGCTAACCAGCTCTACTGCCAGGAAGCACAGGGTTGAAAAGAGGCAGAAGAGAGTCAGTGTTAGCAAGACCAAAAGGCTATCTGCATAAAATCAAACTGTCGATCACAGATGATCACCTCCTAACTTTTTTTCTGTTGTTTTTGAAAAAATGGTTCCTCATTGCTATTTCCATTGTTTTAGCAATGTTCCCCACCATTTTGCATTCATGTTTTGCACACCAAACATCCCCATCACTTCCTCATCATTCCTGTTTCCTTCACCCACAGATCCATTGGAGTTTGCCTTAATCACCACTCTCTCCTCCCTCTAGGGATACCCTGGATCTCCTCACCCATCACCTTCCAGACTTTCTCCTAGGTCACATCCTAACTGTGGGGCATATCCACGCATCGAGACATTCAGACTCATCATCCTATCTGACACTTTTCGTCTCCAAAACATTCCTACCAACCTCGTCCTTCAGGATCACTCTGTTTCTCTTTCCATTCACTCCACAATCAACCTTGTTCCATTTCCATCTGGTCACTTTAATACTTTTTTTTTCCAATCATGGACGGCAACTCTACGTGTCAAAGTCCCTACTTTCCATTTTCCAGCTTTAAATCCTTCACTCCTGGTGGTCCCTTTATTTTTCTGTCTACAAACACACCGTCTTCCTCTCCTGACTAATGGTTTTCCAATGCTAACCAAACCACATGACTTTAGTTTTTGATGTATTTATCTTTAAAAGTAGTTTGAATATGGAAAACTGGAGTCCACTGAAACTAGGTTCAGGTTCATGTTGGTTCCCCTGTTTGGTAACACCATGGCAGGGGACCTTTTTGACAAGTTTGGGACCTTTGGGGCAGATGGGCCTTGGAAAAATGTTAATGATGTGGCCTATATTCTGGTCTGTGATGCTGCAGAGACGGGTAAGTTTGAAAACAAGCCTTTTAGTTTACTTGCCCATCAGTGACACACTTTGTCATATAGAATAGCCCCGTGATTGTGGGCTAGAGGCAGCAAAAATGATCTACATTTGGGGTTGCAGGGGCTAAAGTCTTCTTACAGATAAGAAGTGAAACTCAAACATCACAGAGGAATTCAAAATAGATCTGAGCAGGTTTGGAAGTTGGATGGGAATAACAATCAAGCTGGGTGAGCATGCCCATCCAGGAGAAGGCTCTCCAACAAACTAGGACATGCTTGAGAGATTATGTCTGTAGGTCTTGTAACACCTTCACGTCATCCTGAAAGAGGTGGGAAAGGGAGCTTAGGGCATCCCTACTGAGACTGCTGCGTCTGTGGCCCGATAAGTGCATACAAATGAATGGATCTGCAGGTCTGTGCCCCCTGTGGCTTTAATTCAGTCATTGCTGTATCAGACTTAGCTGTTCATTAGCTGTTTCGGCTTCAATGAGCCTGACTCTGCTTTTTGCATGGTTAGACTACAGATGAGGTCATGTGACTCACTGGTTTGTATTAGATTAATTTCAAAACAGTTCTTCTGACAACGGCTACTGTCAGAATCTTCCAAAAAAGAAAAAAATGTTGAAATATGGCTAAGGATTCAACAATCTCATGTACTGGCGAGCTTTTGGACACGCTTTGTGGCTTTGATACTGCTTTAGAGCACCGTCTCCATGGAAACTGCTCATTGTTTCAAAGGAACTGAATATGTATTCTTAGAATGTGGGCTTGTGGGCTTATTATCTGCTGAAACTGTGTTTGCGTGCCCCACCACTGACAACCACACGTTGTCATTGCACGGGCCACTTCTGACTTCTGTGCAGTGCGTGTCCAACTGTGAGCATGCAGAGCTGCTGCTGTCTCATCCTTCTGCCCTTCCTCTGATGTAGAAACAGCATTCAGAGAGCAGAGTCTTTGTTCTTTGTCCTGCAGACTGCACCTGAAGAAGGAGGCTTTCAGTTAGGGTTGTGTATCTCTCACATGATTTGATACGCACCTCCATACACGGTCCACCAGTCAATACATAAAAGATTTGACTAACTTTGTGATGCTATGACATGGCCCAATTCTTTTACCTAAATTGATACAATCTAGATATTTATAATTTATTTGGCATTTAAAACAATCACTGAAAATGCATTTTAACAGAGAAACTCTTTTTTTTTCTTACTGGCATTTTTAATTTTAATCAACAAAAACCAAATGTCTTTGACGTAACAGCTTTAAACATTCAACATGCATTTTGGGACTGTTTTGTTCTTTATAGTTGATAAAAGTGTGTCATAGTAATGTATGCCGCATAGTAATACATTAACGCAAAGTAATGTATTGTACATTACATAGTAATGTATTCAGGTATTGTTTGTAGTGCTGTGAAAAAAAGGGTTAACATATATTTAGTGAATACAACGCACATCCCTCACTGTGGATAACTTTCAGTCAATTGAAGTAATTGTTCCAACTTGGTAGAAGAAAGCTTGTGATTGGATGTTGTTTGTTTGCATTCTATGTGAATGAAAAGGTAAAGACAATAAAGGCAGAACAGGAAGAGAAACTGATCAAGTTTGCCAGAAATCAATTATTCACTTACTGATCAATTTGAACGTTTTTAAAAACACAGTCTTGTTTGTGT
Source organism: Oryzias celebensis (assembly GCA_014656515.1). NCBI lineage: Eukaryota > Metazoa > Chordata > Actinopteri > Beloniformes > Adrianichthyidae > Oryzias > Oryzias celebensis. The sequence continues at coordinate 26,241,545 of BNCR01000003.1, read as the reverse complement.
CTGTGGTTTATTTTTTTACAGATTTATTTTTCAATACACATCTGCTATCCTTTACATTAAGGGTGCAATGATTAATTTTGTTAAGGAATCAGTTCAAACCATAGTGTGTAGTTGACGATTCATAGTTGATCTTGTTTCATTTTGAACGATCTGACCTAATGACCTAAAATGGATCCAGGACATCTTTATCCAAAACTTCAACCAGTGTGACTCAGAGATAAAACCTGCTACTGAACAGTTCAGGTAAACTTTTCCAGATTTATTGTATTTCTTCAAGATAATCAAGTGTAAATTAAATCTGTGTACAAACAAACAAGTAAACCAGAATGAATGTCAAATCCATTCACTTTTTAGTTTAATAAAGTTCAATCCACTGATGTTTTTCCACGTCAAACAATCCAATGGGAACATTATTAGAATTTTCTACCACACTGTACAGTCACGCATGTCTTTGCTAAATTCAGTGTTTCCACACATTGGACTGGAATGATGGTTGATCAGTTTTTTTTTTTATCCTGTCCACCAAATGAACACATAGATTACAGCTGAGTCTTGTGATGGACATGTTTTGCTTTTACAATCAGGGTTGTTTAATACTCTTTAGAGTGTATTAAAATGAACCCCTTTTATAATTGTACATATTTATATTTATTTATAGTTGCGAATGAAATGGTTTTCAGGGTGTCTCTTCAAAGAGACTGCAACAAATATTTCAAAAAACAACAGAATAAAAGGTTAGATGTTTTAAAAAGTCTCTTTAAACAAGTATAGGAGTAAAATCCTGTCAGAGTTGAGAATGTTTTCTGGGCTTCTGTTACTGTTGCAGGTTACTGATTCAGATTGTTTTTAAGCTATTTTAAAATGACCAATTCTTTGTGCCTTTGCTCCTCAGACACCATGCTGCTGCCGGCGCTCCTGCTCTTTGCTCTGCTGTGCCTGAGTCAGCCGGTCAGCGTGCAGGCTTTGGCTCATCTCCTGGACGATGCAGAGCTGCGCTCGGCGTTCTCGGTGGCCCGCACCAACAGCATGGAGGGTGGACCGAAAATGACAGTGACCTTTGATGTGGTTTATGTCAACATTGGTGGGGATTTTGATGCAAAAGCCGGCTTGTTCCGCTGCCGCATCCCAGGAGCGTACTACTTCTCTTTTACAGTAGGAAAGTTCCCCCACAAAGACCTTTCTGTGATGCTGATGAAGAACAGGAACGAGGTGCAGGCGATTGTGTATGAGGAAAACGCTGGAGAGGAGAGGAAGGTAGGTTCATGCTCAGTATCACAGGTGTTGGTTGTGGGTCCAATTCTTCTCCCCTGTGTTCCTCTGTATATATATATATATATATATATATATACTCCCAGTCCTCTCATGCTGTCTCTCGTTGCCAGTTTGTTGTAGTCAGTTTACGCATTCCAGCAATCTTCATGTTCTGTCCAATCTTCGACCCAGCTAGGTCCCCAACCACGTCGGTGGAATACATTGTCAAATTTCAAAACCTCATCTGCTGCTGCCTCTGTATGTGCTGCAATTGCTGCTTACCTGATCCTGTCCCAGACTTCATCTTTATCCACTTTGGATTAAAAACAAGGGTCCATGATGGTGGTCTCCTTTAGGAATCTCTGGATAGCAGCATCCCTAAATTTGGGAGAAAAAAAACTGAGGAAAAGGTAACATCATTACTATTCCAAAGTATTTGTGGCTGTCATATTATTTATGATAAATAAATCACCTATAGTTCCAGGTATTGTTTAAAAATATCTTACCAAATGTTCCCTTTCGTGCTCTTTGTGAAGCAGAGCCATCTTCTCGTTTGGAGTAATGTTTGTTTAGCTTTTGCAAGATGGTCAAAATCTCACCACAAGTTGGACTTTTGGCTCTGGAGCACGCCAGTGTGGAGTAATAGTGCTTCTGCATGAGCAGCACAAATTCCTCTGCTTTACTGAAGGTCTCATTGCCAATTTTAGCTGGTCTGCTATGTAAACAAAGCACAAATGCAAAAGATATGTTGCAGAAACAAAGAAAGATAAAACCTGTTTTTATATAACACACTATTATTATTTTTTAATACTACCATACTTACCTTTCCTTTTCCATAGACTTTCTTTTCCATGGATCAGTGGCTGCAGTTTGGATGGCAGAAAACTGCTGACACAATCATTAAATCTAGAGTTCCACCTGATCTTTACATCAAGGAGGAGCGTGTGCTTGGGCAGTTCAAATGAGTAACATACACAACATGATCAGGATTTACATGAGCACGTCTTGCTTCTCCTTTAGGACCACTTTTGTTATGTGGGACCTCTTCACTCATTCAATCGCAGTGTAAATTCTTGCAGCCCAGTTGGAGACGGCAGGGCAGTCATAAAGCTTCTGTGCTCCGAGGTTTAGGGAGTGTGCAAACCATAGAAGCTTGACAACGTGTAGTTTCCTTGACAACTACAATAGCTGTCAAAATATTTGCAGCATCGTCAACAGTGGCCGCCACAACCTTCTTTTTGCTACCATACTCTTCTAAGATCTCACTAATCTCCTCTGCTACAGCTGTCTCTGTCTGTGCTTGCTACACTGCTTTGGTTTTGAGGACTTTTTCTTGTGCCGGGCCATTCTTGACATAATTGTTACTGTGAGGTACTGGTCTTGACTAAAACTTGTCCATCCCTCAGCAGTGATGGCTGCCTTCAACTCGTGTTTCAGCTCATAAATCAGATCTGCCAAACACCATGCCAAGCAGGGATCAAGTAGTTTTTTAAAAACTCACTTCAATGAAAATTATGTTTTTGGTGTGTTTTACATGTTCTTGTAGCATTTTTTTATGATGGAGGACATATTTTTTTGTATTTGCTGTATATCAAAACAATAACAAAAAGATCCTCTAAGTTTATTCTTATTTTTTCCCTTTTCGGACTGATGAGAGACAGTAAGTCATCAAACTGAGTCACAGAGAGATGGAAGTACCACTGAAAGCGACTGTCATTCAGATGCAGCTCCTGCAGTAGATGGTGAAGTAGATGCACTTCACCCATGAAAACAAACAACATTCAAACTCTTGCAAAGATGGATGTGAATATTGTGCATATAAAATGAAAGCATTTTGCTGATCACTGCTAGCTCTGCAGAGAAAGTGGGTGTGTGTTAGTCTGGGGGCAGTGCTGGCAGCAAAGACTCTTCCTGGAAGGGCCTGTTCTCACTTTATGATGTCACAATGTGAGGACCTGCTCATTTTGTGGATTGGGACGGACCGTTGCTCAGAGAGCATGGTTTTAGAGGAATTAAGGTTATAAAGATGGAGTGGAAATTATGATTAAAGGTGCATTCACACTGACCGAACGCGATTCGTGCTGCCAATTCTCGTGGCCCGTCCCTCTCTCACTGCGCTGCAAATTTGCTGCTTGCCGTTGGTCAAAAATGTGTTCCCTAAGCTCGCCGCCTCGTTCACGTGTTGTTGATCACTACATGAAGCTTTGTCTGTATTCCATTTACAATGAATAGAAGATCAAAGATTCAAAGATCAGTTTTTTTCTTTTTCGAAGAGCTCTTCAAAAACATCAGTGATCGTATCTCCATGTAGATCACTGGCCATCAAAAAGAAATTTACTGTGTAAACCATCTACCCACAAAAACAGTAAAATTCATTCATATAAAGGAAACACTCCATGTTACAAACCTGCGTTTGTGGCGACAGCCGTTTGTCCTGCACTTGTAAAACTACCATTCCAGAGATAACCTGGTTTGAAATCTCAGTATTGTTGTTTTAAAATGTATATATTTGCATTTTATTAAGTATAAAGAATACATCATTTATAAAATACATTTCTATGAACATCTTTTTAAAACCAACAGAAATTTTTAAACTAAAGGTTACTTAGACTGCATGTATTTGTGTTAACTATGTATTACTAAAAAAAAACTCATGGCTATAAAAATACATTCCAATGAAGTTTTCAATTCAAAGAATTATCCTCATGTTTTTCATTAATATTTATATTAATGTGTGTGAAGTAATTTAGAGGAAAAAAAAGGAAAAAAGATTCAACCAGCTAAAAAAGCCACAAGAGCTTACAAGCCACAAAATTGATATATTTGAGATAGCTTGCGCTGTCTGCATTCTCTTTGGAAAAATACAGTCCAAGGGAGCATTTGCTGTGATTATATTATGTTTCACCACTTTCAAAAATATTTTCCTTCGTAAGTTGTATGCGTGTCTCTTTATACAGCATTAAAGAACACAAAAAAACTCTTGTGATCCTCATACTGGCTACCATCTGAAACAACTCACTAGGAAATCTAGTCGAGTTACCAAAGAATAAACACACAAAGGGGGTTAAGCACAAAAGAATTTCTTGAAGTGAAGAAACAATTTTCTGGTGAAAACTTCAGGAAAAACCTGTATCATTTCTATACGTAACTTTCTTCTCCAAACATCATGTTCACAGTATAGATCAGTTCAAGATCAAACACTTCAGAAAAGTCACACCCAGTCTCTTTTCAGGCCAAAGAAGTTCAACTCCCCTCTGGAAACTCAGAATATATCCCAGTAAGTAAGAAGAGTCAATAAAAAAAACTTAAAGTGATCGCCATACTCTGGTGTACCAGTAAAAAGAAAACAAAAGGTAAAAAGGTTTGATCTCACCAGTGTGAAGTCTAAATTTTTGTGTTTCTCCCTCCACTGATCACCCAAAGTAAAAGGCTATTTTAATATTTTAGTTTTGTTACTTTGCGTTACTTTTTGCCCTTTTTACTCGGATCAGATATGTGGCAAAAAGTGCTTCATAAGTGAAGTTGATTGATGAATAAAATAATTATTAATTAGAATTGATTGGAGAAGAGGCTGAACAACATTATTCACTGGGTCTTCCCTGTAATATTACAAAACCGATTTTTAGATACCATTACCTTGGACAGTAGAGACTTCATTCAAAGTGCTAACATTGGCCTTAATCTGACAACTTTCTAATGCATTTAATGTGGGCTAAAAACCATTTGGATTTCGTCTGCCAGTTTCGGCCTAACCATAAAAAAACACTATTCTGTTTTAAATAGGGTTTTGACTCAGCTTGTCGCTATACAATGTAGAGTTTGGCATCTGTAATAAGACAGTTATGCTACAGTGGCTCTCCAATAGAACAAGCATAATGCCACTAAACCATGTGTAAAAGTGGTTGAACCACCTATGTGTGGTCAGACCCTGGCTGTTCTGACAGCATGGGATATCCCAGAAGCTATGCTACTATCAGAACTAACTAGTCATGAAGGAGCTAATACTCCTGCGTTTTACATCCACAGGGGTCCAGTCAGCAACGTACAACATCAGAACGGGAAGCTCCATTCTGTCTCTGTGGTCTGTCACTTGCTTTCACGCCTGGTTTACATCATCAGAGTGTGGTTACCATGGAGACTAAAAAATTGCACTTTCCATGGAGCAAGCTAAAGAGAATGCTCAGATATATGGAAAAGATTAGTAACCCATCTTAGCTGTGCAAACTTTTTCAAAACTTTTACCACTCCACAGATTAAACTCTCCAACGTCAAACCTTCCTAAAAAATGAGTCCAGTATTATGGAATAAAAAATGAAGAATTATGTGAATTTGGCAAATTGAACACATTCTGTACAAGTGACAAGGCACGGATGAGACAGATTGACAAAGCCAACAAGATGCAGAACACAATGTGCAGGAAAAAACACAAAATTGGACCGAAAACACTGAGACTTCGAAAAATGAATCGCGATACACCGTAGCAAGGGACCACTGTAGAGATTGACCTTATGAGCATCAAAGGGACTTGGCACAAGCCAATCTAAGCTTGTCCCCCCGGATACACTTACCTGGAAAAGACATTTGTGGAGCCCAGGCATCAACCTGCAGGTCATCTCTCTTAAATCTGTCTTCATTCAAATACTTGGCATTTAGCTCCAAAAGTGCAATTGTAGTGTATCCTACCCCCTTTTATTAAACCTCATTTTTGTACATAATTATTTTAAATTATTTGAAGCATGGTTGAAAAGCAATGTCTGACTTTCATTGGTTAAATTTATAGAATTTTTGTTTCTTTTTACTTTTGCAAAATTCAAAGTCTTTTTTTTTACCATTCTGAGTGTTACTTTTACAATTTATGTTTAGAAATATGGAAAGCAACAATTGAACCTCAAGATTCCATTATCTGATTTGAATGAGAGGAAGCGGCAGAAGAACAGAAAGTCGGACTAGGAGAAATGGGTCAAAGCCTTTCACACTGAAGGGCAACACTTCCGGTGAAGGTGAACATCATGATGCTGTCGCTCAGCTACTCTCTCCAGTTGGTCACAGCATACAGGGAAACAGGCGGTGAGACAGCTCTTCAGGCAGGATCTGGACAAGGCAGGCAGAGTCTGGATCAGAGTCTGGATCAGAGTCTGGATCAGAGTCAGGTAGACATAGCTAAAAAGGTCTGAGAACTGACATAAGGCTGCCAACTGTCTGGTAGAGAGATGGTGGTAAGGAGGGCTAAATAAAGACAGCTGAACTGGTGTTCAGATAAAGCCTCTTTGTATCTGTTTCCAAACTGGGCTCCTCACTTCAGACTGAAATATAGCTCCAGTCCATTCAGAACTGTGTTCCTAGGGTTTTAATGAGGAGACCCAGGCGAGAACACACACACACACACACACACACACACACACACACACACACACACACCCTCTGCTCTCCAGTCTCTCCGCTGTCTGAGAAGATCCGACTTCAAGTCTGTCTCCTAACCTCCCAGTGTCTTTAGGGTCATGTCCCAGAATCTCTGGAAGATCTTATGACCCCCATAACACTACCACGTAGCTCAGATCCCCCAGACTCTTACTGCCATCTCAAATCCAAAGCTCCATTAGAAACTGGTCATTCCCTTCCCTCCCCCCAATATAATGAGGAAACTACAGCTGATGGATACCTTCAAAAAAAGTTTTAAACCATTGACTTGATTGCTATTTATATTGTAATTTAAGATTTGTGATCAAAATATAAAATGCTTTTAAAATTAAAGGGATTACCCTTATTAATATTATTGATAATTATACATATTGATAAGCAGGTTTATGAAGGACATTGAAACCACCTGGCACTAAACATTCATAAAAATTAAAGAATAGAACAGAACAAATGTAACAAAGGGACCAAGGCATGTGGATCCACATGCAAACTATTTATTCTACACGGGCAAGACATGGCGAAGTCAAAAAGCAGGTAAGGGTCATAACAGAGGAGCTAGGCAAGAGACGAGGAAACAGGCGAGAGTCAAACACAGGCAGGAAACAAGCAACCAACGCTTAGACTGAACCACAACAAAGAGAACAAGACTACACAAGGAGGTAGACAAAGCAGAGCTTATAACTGGTGAGGGCGACGACGGAATGAGGATCAGCTGTGAGGACGGGAACAGGATGCAGTGAATGCAGGGAGATGAAGCGAGGAAGCAGACGGCGATCAGAACCCAGGCAAAAGATCCCTCTGGTGGTCGGAGGTTGAAGTGACTGAGTGAACCCTGACAACAAAGTAGAATAGAATAGAATAGAATAGAATAGAATAGAATAGAATAGAATGCTTGACTTGTAAACAAACAAGATGAAAATTGTAGTGATGTCCAAAATTGGATTCCGAGTAATTTGATTGAGTCCCAATCAAATACTTCTGTTATACATTTTAGAAAATATCAAATTAAAAAAACAATTTCAGATTTTCCCAATTTTTTTTATTTCATTAGGCTTGTTTTTTCATTTAACACTTAAACATAGAACTTTGTGAAGTAGCTTTAACGATCAAGTAAAGTAGTGCAAATATTAACTAGTAAGTATAGTTTCCTGTTAAGTAGTTAACATAGGTAATAATTAGTCATGTGAGAATGTTTGGTGTCTGTAACTTAAATGTCTTCAGAACTATTGAACATTTTTGATCAGATGTGAATCACATCAGTATTAAAATTTCTTTAGAATAAATATTTCTCAGACAGAATGGGTTGACACTTCTTCATCTTTTTAAATCTTTGTGATCAGATCTTTGTTTTCATTCTATAGTACTGGACTGATTTTTCTATGACAGTTTGAACTTTAAGAATTTAGAAAAGAGAGAAACCAAGAAAGCAAAGTGGATTAAGTGTCTACGGAGGAGTTCACCTATCACGGGATATTTATGGAAGGGATTCCCTGCAGTAGATGAGGTTGTTGTTAACCTTTCGGCACATCCCATCAAGGGTCACCACAGCAAAGCTTTCACTGATTGGCATAGGTGGTTTGGCAGAGAGTTTTATGCTGATGCCCTTCTTGACACAACCCTATATTTTATCCAGTCTGGGAAACACAAACCTGGGCTCCCTTGTTACTGCATATGTAGGCAGTAGCAAGAAGGGTCTTGCCTAAGGACCCACACTAAATTAACCTCATTGTGCCCCCTAGGAAGCAAACCCAGGATCCCGCGCCCCAACCCTACACCCAGCCAACTGAGCCATTCAGCCATTAAACCAATAAACGGGGGATCACAGTAATTTTTCATATTTATCTAAATGTACCATTTCAATTCAAAGAAATTGTCTAGTTCACTTTTGAATCTGCTTTTCAAAAAAATTCAGTGTATTAAACTACATAAATAACACTTGAACAGCACCAACTCACTCTTTGCACTGTGTGTGAGTGTGTATTTGTGTGTGTGTTTGCATGCCTGTGTGCATGTGTGGGGTGGGGGCTATTGAAAAGGACTTGTTGCCCAGGTTTGCTCATTTTTCACCTGCAGGCAGCCCATACACATGTAAGGAGAGTTCTGACTAAGACATAAGCAGACTCTGAAACAGTTTCTTCTCTTGTGCCCAAGTAGGATAGTCTACAGTTGCATTGCACCCTGGGTAGCAGGAAGTCCGTTTTGGGGACAAGGGCTTCTAATGTTTTAAGCTGCTCTACGTCTGGGTCTTAACAGTTCATCAAAACCTTCTAAACCAAAACTATAAGTTCTATAAGTGTTAAGTGACAAATACAACAAGAAAAACCTAATTTCATGTATTTATAAAGTTGGCTCAAGTTCGTTTTCTGTTTCCAGGAAATATACCTAGCCCATATATTTTTGCTAGCTTATTGTTGCACACTTGCCTACAAATGAATGTATTAACGGTCCTTTCAATGTATCGTTTTCATCAGAAATACATTCTACAACTTTGGAGATATTTTAGTTTATAATATTATTTTGATTGATATTTCCTGATTTATATGTTTTCTTACGTACGTCATACATCAAAAAACAACTGGAGATCAAATATCAAATAGCAGCACATGAAACAGATTTGGAGATAATAGAAGTGGAAAAGGAAGCAGCAGCAGCCAGAGCCAGAGCTGCAATCCTGGAGTTAGCTGCAGAACAGGATGACATACTCAGTGGAGGAAATCAAAATCCACCTCATCTTGTCCGACAGAGAACTTCAGAGTATGTACACCATCAAAGCCAGCTAAGTACTCAGTCAGAGAGACCTCAGTATAAACAAGAATCTGCCAACATTTACATACACGAAGCTTCTCTCTTTCAGTGCACATACAATAAATCAACCTTTAACCAAAAAAGGAGGTGAAATAAGTCCATACAGTCGCAACAATCTTCCCAGTGCCAGCAGCAACCCACCAATGATAGACCTTGCAAGGTTTCTTGCATACAGGGAATTAATCACCACAGGGCTTTTTAAGTTTGATGATACTCCAGAAAATTTTAGAGCATGGCAGTCCTAAATGCAACTGAGGACGTAGTTCTCACATACAGTGAGGAGTTGGACCACCTTGTCAAGTGGCTTGGTAAAGTCGTCTGATCATGTTAAAAGGATCAGAGCTGTTTACAACAATGACCCCAAAGCACCCATAGAAATGTCTTGGGACAGACTCAGAGTGCTATGCTATCCCAGAAATAGTTGAAATGGTCTCTTCAAACAGCTGGATGCCTTCCCTCGCCTTTCTAACAGAGACAATATAAAACTTAGGGAGCTTAGTGATATGCTTATGGAGCTGCTAGTTGCCAACGATGATGGCTATCTTCCAGGCCTACCTTATCTCGACACCCCATGCGGCATTATGCCTATAGTTGAAAAACTACCTCCAAGTTTGCAAGACAAATGGGTCCAAGCAGGTTCAAAATACAAGTATGAATTTGATGCTATGTTCCGACCCTTTTCATTTTTTAAGTTTGTTCGAGCGCAGACCAAAACTAGAAATGACCCAAGTTTTGGGCTAATGCACAACAGCCAACCCTATGCTGAAGACAAGAGTGGCCCATTTAAACAAAACAGCTACAAACCCCCATATCTGTTCATAAGACCAATATTAGGGCAGACAATGAGACAACTAACAAAGATGAAGATCTGAGGCGTTACTGCCCAGTTCATAAAAAAACTCATCCCTTAGTAAAATGCAGAGCTTTCCGGATTAAACCACTACAAGAAAGATATGGCATACTTATAGAACACAAACGCTGCTTCAGATGTTGCTCGCCCACTCATGCCATCAGAGACTGTGTGAGGGCAGACCCCGCTGCCCCATATTTAAAAGTTAAGTTTGTTATATTTCTTTCAAATTTGTTGCAGAATTTATCATTTATACTTGCACACACATTTATTTTACTTTACACCTTCAATAACAAAATGAACTTCACGATTTGTGCACACATTTAGTTAATTTTGTTCTGATGTGTTGAGTAATTCTTTTCTTTTGAGTTCTCCTTGAAGCCTGATGATGTGGCAGAGGGAGGAGCTTCACAAATTGCTGATGTGGTAAAAGGGAGGAACTGGAAATCTTCCTGGTCACTCCCATTTGCAGATGATGGAAGGGGGGAGACAAAAGTTTATTCCTTTGTTGAATTATTGTTTCTTTTGTTGAAATATGTGTAACTTGATTTGAAGTATAAGTTAGTTTTGTTTGTTACTACTTTAAATTACTAGTAATTTACTTTATTAGTTAATGGTTATGTTTTCAACGTTTTGTATTGTTGTCCCCTCCCTATTGTGTCTTTGGTCTGATCAGCCAGTATAAATTCTCCCTGATGTTTCCTGTTTAGAGGGTCAGTTTTGTTTAGTTGGTTTGAGCTTTTGTTTCTAAGTCTCTTAGTTACATTTTGTTAAGTTGACCCCATTTTAACTTAAGTCTATGTATTTTTGTTGGGTAAAATAAACAACCCTTTATTTAAAGATTCTTTTTTGTCCTGTGGCTCAATCCTCATGGCCGAGCGGCCCGTGACAGACTGTCAAACAACACTGAAGTGTGATAAGTGTCAAAGTGAAAAACACTACACTGCAATGCATCCCGATACAACTCAACAACCCGAGTCACCACCTGCATTTGAATCAAAAGAAGAGCCCAAAGACTGCTCTCTCCCCGAAGTAACATCACGGTGTACCTAGGTGTGTGGTAAAGGCAGTTCATTTCGTTCTTGCTCTAAAGTATGCCTCGTCACAATATTCCCCAAAGACCAACCAGAGTGCTCTGTCAAGATGTATGTGATTCTTGATGATCAGAGCAACTGCTCATTGGTACATCCTGAATTCTTTGAACTATTTGGAATAAAGGCAGTTTATTGACATATAATATGAGAACTTGTGCTGGTTTAACAGAAATGATTGGCAGAAAAGTAACAGTGTTCCAAATCCAGGCAGTAAATGGAGGTTTGTGTCTTGACCTTCCCCCTCTGATTGAATGTAACGAGATAATGCTCAACAGGGATGAAATACAGACTCCTGATGTTGCTCTTGCACATGGCCACTTGAAACATCTTGCCCCTCACATTCCCAATCATGATCCTGATGCCCAGATAGCAGTTCTGCTGGGGAGAGACATCAGTTGAGTCCACAAAGTGTGGTTGCCATAACAACATTAAAGTCAAAGAGAAACCAGGCTATGGCGAGGAGCACAGGACTGGCATCTCAAAACACATCTCAACGCTTATTGCAGCTGAAGATGAGATTGGACGCAATGTCTTTAAATGTACAGAGAGCGATAACTAATGTACGATGTCCTTTGAGGATGAGACTTTTCTAAAAATAATGGGGAAAGAAGTCCAGCAGGATGAAAACGATAACTGGGTTGCCGCCTTGCCATTCAAGTCTCCTCGCTTCCCATTCCCCAACAATCAGGAGCAAGCAGTATCCAGACTCAGCTCCCTAAGACGCAACCAGACAAAAAAATCCTCAACTGCAGAAACAGTTTTTGGAGTGTATGGAAAAACTATTTGAGAACAAGCATGCAGAGATTGCACCACCCATCAACAACAATAATGAATGCTGGCACCTGCCTATCTTTGGTGTAAATAACCCCCAGAGACCTGAACGAGTTGTCTTTGATTCAAGTGCTGAACAGTTTGGTGTGTCCCTCAACTCAGTGTTGCTGATGGGTCCAGACCTCAATAACACCTTGCTCGGCAAACTCATCCGGTTTAGGAAGGAACCTATCGCAGTCACAGCCGACATCCAGCAAAGATTCTATGGATTTCTTGTCAGACCCAATCACAGAGACTATCTTAGGTTCTTGTGGTGTAGGGACAACTTATCAAAAGAAGTTTAGGAGTACCGCATGCGTGTATATGTTTTTGGAAACAGTCCATCACCAGCTGTAGTCATCTATTGTTTGCAAAGAGCTATCCACAAAGGTGAGCCAAAGTATGGTTCTGACACAAAACACTTTGTCGAGAGACACTTCTATGTGGATGATGGGTTGATGTCGCTTCCCACAGAGTCTGAAGCAATAGACCTGCTCAATCGCTCAAGCGCATCTCTTGCTGAGTCTAATCTCGAGCTTCAAATTTGCATCAAACAGTGTTTCAGTCATACAAGCCTTAGAGCCCGAATATTTGGCGACAAGTATCAAAGACTTAAGCCTGGATCATGGCACTCTACCAGAACAAAGATGTTTAGGCTTGTGCTGGGACATAAACACTGACTCTTTCACCTTTAAGATAAATGTCAAAGACAAACCTTACACATGTCGTGGTGTGCTGTCAGTGATCAGACCATTTTTGACCCTTTGGGATTAGCAGCACTAGATTGAGACACTCCTCTTCCTGAAGACAAGATGAGCATGTGGGAAACATGGAAAATGTCTCTCCAAGATCTAATCACTCTTAAGGTACCACGTTGCTACTTAACAAAGTCCCTCTCGCTCTCTCTCTCTCTCTCTCTCTCTCTCTCTCTCTCTCTCTCTCTCTCTCTCTCTCTCTCTCTCTCTCTCTCTCTCTCTCGCTCTCTCTCACCTACATTGAACTGTGTGTCTTTTCTGATCCATTAAGCTGGGCCATTGCAGCAGTAGCATACCTAAGAGCTGTCACTGAACAGGGAAGTTGCAAGCTCGGTTTCGTACTTGCAAAGGCAAAGCTGTCACCTCAACCTGAACCCTCAATTTCTCGTCTTGAACTATGTGGAGCTGTTCTAGCAGTTGAGTTGGCAGAACTCATTCCGGATGAACTGGATTACAAACCAAACGCTGTCAAATTCCATTGTGATAACAAGGTGGTCCTTGGATATATTTGCAATGACACCAAGCGTTTCTACATGAACGTTCATAACCGGGTTCATTACGTCAGACCACTACCCCTGAACACTGGCACTATATTGTATTAGAGCAGAACCCTGCAGATCTAGCAACGAGATCTGTTCCCCCATCACAGCTTATGGACACCGTGTGGTTCAAAGGGCCTGAGTTCCTCCAGAAACCTCTCTGTCACAAGCATGCCCACAACTCCAGCCTCCGATCGCCACAGGGAGCTCTCACCGGAGTTCAGATCCAGGCTCTTCACTACAGCTCCCATCAGCCACCTCTTCCAGCCACTTCCTACTCAGCTAATTGTCGTCACTGTCATTAGCCATGGATACATAAGCTCCTTCATGCCCTCACGCCAGTGCGAGGTCTTGTTGGTTTTCCCACAGTCTGAGCAGTCTTCTATGTATCGCTTTCTTAGTGTTTTGACCTTTGCCTCTTTCCTCATCCGTCTGCTCAGCCAGTCCACTTCGACCCTTGCCTGTTTTTAGACAATGATGTTTTGTTCCTGCCAACAATCATTAAAACGTTTGCAAATGGATCCACATGCCTCAGCCTCTTCGTTACACTCTCGAAGCAAACTCATCATAGACAGTTCCCATCTCAGCAGACCCTTCTTCACCATTCTTGCTTTGTCTTGCGATGCTCTTGACCCAAAAGCAGGATGTGCCTGCTCCACCAGGAGATTTCACTGTCACTGCTTTTATTCTCTCTGTTAGAGCAGTTAATCAGAGCGCACAAGTCTGAAAGAATCCCTCCTAACAATTTACAGAACTCTCATTTGGATATTTATGTTTTGTTTAGGGGGGTGGGGAAATTAATCTATTGCTTCCTTTATGAAAATGTGGTTCTGTCTTTCTCTTCAGGTGCAGAGCCAGAGTGTCATGCTTCAGCTGGAGTTTGGGGACACTATCTGGCTTCGTCTCCATGGCGACCCTCGCTATGCGCTCTACAGCAACACTGGACACTACACCACCTTTAACGGTTACCTCATCTACCCTGATACTTACAGCTACCAGACGCATAACTATCAACACCCGATTTCCCCCCTGCAGGATGATGTTCAGCTGCTGAGGGAAAACAAGGCCAGAGAAGAGGCTAGCTCCAATCCAAGAGACACCTTGGAGGAGAAGGAAACGCTGATCAAAGACGAACTGGATGAGCAAGCCCTTATTGCTGAGGAAGAAGACAGGAGATCGGCCTTCTCTGTTGGCCGCACTCAAAGTATTCTGGGATTGAACCCAGTCGGAATGCCACAGCATCAACCAATCACTTTTGACGCAGCGTTTGTCAACATAGGAGAAGACTTCAACATCACAGAGGGGGTGTTTACCTGCCGCATTCCTGGTGCGTACTACTTCTCATTCAACGTGGGCAAGCTGCCCCAGAAGACGCTCTCTGTGAAGCTGATGAAGAACCACTTGGAGGTGCAGGCCATGATCTATGACGACAGCCACGGTGAGAAGGCCTTGCAGAGTCAGAGCCTGATGTTGGCCTTAGAGCCAGGAGACATCGTCTGGCTCTACTCCCATCAGAGAGATGGTTTCGGAGCTTACAGCAACCATGCCAAATACATCACTTTTACGGGCTTCCTTGTTTACCCTGATATCACCCTAAATTCCCCCACCAGCGGTCCTTCTATTAGCCAATCATATGCCAACAAGACTCCCTAACTGCAGGTCAGAGCTTTAGACTGAGTGTGACAGCAGGAGTTCCTGCAAAGAGAAGCCCTGCTCTGTTTTTTTCTTTCTTCCTAAGTACTTGAACTCTTCAAAAAGTCAGAGATGCATGCAAACAAATCCCTGGCTTCCATCGCTCGTCTTTCAGAGAGGGTGGCTGTCACGCATCCATGAGGTGATGCCATGCTGATGGAAGGCAGGGGGATTTTTAAAAAACAAAGAAATGCTGATATTGACACAAATGCTAAGAATACATTTGTGAATTTAATATTTGCATGTAAATGTGGATTAGAATAATCAAAGCAACATGCTTTTAAAAAGATGTCATATAGATACAATAACACACAGTACATGTAAAGATGGAGTTTACCAGCTCACATAAATGGTCATTTGATCTGGTTGGCAATGAAGCGGATGGTTAGATTGGTTGCTTTGATGGGTCTTATTTGTATCCACTGAAATTTCAGGGTTGTGACGATAATATGATTCTTCTTTGTGGTGAAAAAGTATTTTATAGCTGTTCCCTCCCCAGTGGAGGAGCTTGTGTTTGTGCTTATGTAAGTCGGTTGTGTTTTTGCATGCATGCGTAATCCCTTTTGCGTCAGTACGTCTTCCTCCTTGTGGATCTGGACATCTGTGTTTTCGGCACAGTGAGAGCAGAAGAAAAGCAAACCAAGTAGACTAAGCTTTGGAACAGACTTGCTATCCATCTGATCCAGGACTCCCTCACCCCCCCAGCCTGCAGCGACGGCCACACTGTGATTTATTTTCTATGCCTGGCAGTGCTCAGCTCTGTGCTGTTGTTTTCATTCATTTCATTCGGGAAAAAACGCTTTTAATACCTTTCATATCAACACTTTCTTCCCACAAAAATGATGCTCAAATTACACTCCCAAATCAGAATGTTCACGCAGAGGTGTAAGAGTAGGTGACCAAGGTGGTCAGACAGGTAACTAAGATGGTCAGACAGATAAAAAAAAAACAAGATCATTCAACAGATGAAAAGGCGGGGTGATCACACAGATGTAATAACAGGACATACATCCAGATCTAAAAGCAGGATTTCAGGCCTTAGTCACCTGTACAGGGGCTGACCTGGACAGGTGCTCCTGATTCTTGGGTTATGCGGGTCCATGGAGGGTCCTGGAGAAGAGCAACCGGATCTTAAGGTGTGTCTTGCAGATCCCTAGACGCCTTAAAGGACTTCATAAAAATGGAACAAACCATTGTCATGCATGTGGTAGGTGTATTATGAAGTATTCGTATGGATATTCTAAACTGCCCTCACTAATGACCACACCCAAACACTGCACGCACAGGGTTTGCAGGTGGTAGGCAAGTGCCTGTAAGATGCCTGTAGGATGTCCACTCAAAATACTTTCTGGCTAAATTCTTACAGTCAGGCTGAACACAAGGAGAAGTGCACACTTATGACATAAACAACATTAATGACTAATGGCTGCTTGTGCTGTGTGAAGGATTGGGGGGGTTGGAAATGAAAAATCTGTACCACACGCCTTTGTCTCACCAACTTTACCATTGCTTATCCTTGAGTGTGGTTCAAGCTGTTGCTACAACCCACATTATGCCAATAGAAAAGATGTGCATGAACAATTTTGCTCCGCTGTCTCAGCCAAGGGATTTACAATCTTCATATGACTTGTGGACCACCTGCTTGCCCCGTACAGGTTTGCCCATTTTTTTCTCTCAGACAGCCCGTATCCACTTATAGGGGCAGTTGTGACTAAGGCCTTATCACTGATGTAATAGTAGACATTTCCTACAAATCTAAAAGCAGAATCAGGATGTTCACACAGATCCAAGATCTGTGCCAAAATGTGTTATATCATCCATACAGTTATCTACAGAAAGACGGTGTGCTTAAACCTTTAACTGGGAGGTTGTGATGGGAGGAAGCTTCCTGTTGCATGCTCCCAGTTTTGCCCTTGTTGCATTTTGTGCAACAAACCCTGAGTCAACCACAATGAAATAAACAGGACAGACCTTTTCAGAGCTGCGGTATACAGCCTACATACATCCAGAATACATGCAGCGCTGAAGTTCAAATAACAACACAAAAACATTAAAGATCGATTGCAATGACAATTAAAAAAGCAAAACAATTTACAAAAAAAGGGGTCGAAATATGATACCAAAATGATACCAAAATATGATACTCAAAAATTAAAGCTTCGAGCAGTGTTGTGTGGCCCACAGGCACAACCTGCCTCCTTTGACTCACCTGCACTGGCTGAGCAGCTGGTACAAATACTTAACTTTACCCTCTGTCCATGCCACCCTGGTTAGAGCTGCAATTCATTAAAAAATAAAAACTTTTGAAAAACACCTGTTGTTATGTCCATATCAACCACTTTATGATTTGGTCCCCTGAGGGAGATGAACATGTCCATGTAGTCAGCAAAAAAACATTTTTAGATTTTCTTAAAAAACAGATTTTCATCAACCACACCCACATATCTAATATGTTTCTATTAGGTGGTATTTTTGTCCATCTTGAGCCACCAAGTCAAGTATTACACTTTTAAAAAAAATGTGTGAACATCAGGAAAAAGTCACTTTTTGCTGGGTTGCCATGCTAATGCCGTTCAAAATAGACAACTTCTAATTCCAATTTTTTTTCCCAGAGTAGCTTATGCTCTAGGAATTATGAGGCGATTGATCAAAATCTCTAGGCGTTTGAAGTTTTAACAAGTACTAAAGGGGATTTCACGATGGCTGCCTATTCCAGGGGTCAAAGATAGACCTAAGCCAGCGTTATGTGTGGGAAATTTCAAACAAAACTGTTCTTTTCCCATATTCTGGGAAAATGTTAAATAGATAAATAGATTTTGCCAAATTTATTACTTGCAACAAAATGGCAACCAAGTCACTGGCCCTGTATCCGTGCCATCATAATCTCAAAATGTTGCCTAAATGTGTTTTGGGTTTTTTTTGTAAATTTTGAAATGTATTTTCTGAGCCTCGTTGATTTTGGCCCCATTCATTTTTTTGACAGTTTCGCCTGCTGTGATGTCATCATTTTGTTGAAGGAGTCGTCAAAATTTGACTTTTCTCCAGGTACTAGGTTTGTGCAAATTTAGGTGAGTTTTTTAATTTGGGGCAGGGGTCAGTGATTTGCTCAAAGGCACAATAAGTATAATTATGAAAACAGTCTGGTCCTTACAGTCCTGGATTGATGCAGGAAGTAAAGATAAATTTTAAAATAGTTTGGTAAAGCAAAGGTAATTTTTGCAAGTCAAAATGAAATTAAAAATAAAACAACAAGAACCCAGATATGCTTGGTATTATGGGATGTCAATTGACATCACTGATTGGATATTTGTTGACCTTTTTTGGCAGTTTTTTGGCATGGCAATAACTTTCAACAGATAACTTTTCTTTAAGCTTTTGGCCACACCCACAACAATATTTCAGTGAGTGAGTGATCAACTCTTTCCCACAGTTCAGGCCAAACATCCTTCTGTTTTCTCTCTTCTTCAAAACTCAAACATCATCATCCAATCAGAGATGTCCCATCATACCTACCTTTCCGCTTTATTTTCTTTCGTTTTTTTCTTAACATTGTTTTTTTTTCTGCAAATTGCTTTTGTTTTTTGAATTTTTTTTTGTTACATTTTGGTTTCTGGAATTTTGTTTGTGTTTATTTTTAAAATGTAATGATTTTTCATGAATTGTTTTGCCCCTTTTTAGTTGTTGTTGTGATCTTTGAAATGTTTTTGCGTTGAGTGATTTGTTGATGTGATTTGCACTTCAGGGCCTCCGTACCAGCACCGTATTGACCTTTGGGCCATTTGTGAAACAGTCAGAGAATCGCATGCTGTAACCAGAACCAATCTTAACATGATGTGAGGGTCCAACAGTGTAGTTTTTTTCTGTCTCTGTAAAATGTGTGTGAAGTTTGTGAAGATGTTGGATGTTTGTGGGTTTTGTGACGTCTGAGGACTTTTGTGAATCTAAGTCATGTGAAGCAAAAGCCCTGAAACTGTAAAAGCTTTTATGTAACCAAAAAAATAATGTTTGATCATGATTGTTCTGAATCTTTGTAATATTCAGAGTAATTTGTTTGTGTAAAATTAAAAGATCAACAAATAAACATAAGTTTAAAGACCCACTCCGATGATACTGGTAATTTTGTTTTGGGTGTTTTCTTACGTTCTTATAATTTTTTTACGATGGAGGACGTATATAAAGAAAATTATGATTAAAACTGCATTTCTAAGGTTTTTTTTCAAGTCTTAGTGAATCATGAGCAAATGAAAAAAACCTTTTGAAAATGTCTGTAGTTATGTAGAAACTACAATTAGTAAGTCAAAGCTCCTTGTTCCTCTTAATTTCGATACATCCACTTTTGCAGAACATCCATGTACATCTTCATTTTCCTGGTTTGAGTTGCAATCTGGCTCAAAATCGTACAGCTAGTTAGCTCCAATATTGCTCACCTTTTTTTTGCATGTTTGCAATGTTAGCTTGGGGCTTTGAGGGGCTGTAAGCTAGCAGGAGACAGTGTAAACAGAGGTATGATGGGAAATCAGTGGGGGCCTACTCTATTAACCACAACTCAAGAGGTAAATTTCTTTTTTCTTTTTTTTTTACTTGTCCTGTCCAGCAGATGAGAAACAGATATGAGCTGGGAGCTTCTTGTATTGGACAAATTTTACTGTTACAATCTGGGGTTTTAAATCTTCAGACACACAAGGTGTATAATTGTATAAACCCCTTTTGTAATTTAGGCTAAACTTTATTTATATTGTTTGTTTGTTTCCTTTTTCTGTTGGACTGGGTGGAAAAGAAGAGGGGGGGGGGCATAAACAGGGGAAGGGGGGGGATGTAAAGAAATTGGAGGATGATTACAAAGAAGGGGGGATAGAATCATAAAACAACAGGCAACAAAATGCTGGAAGTTTATGATCATCACAGTCAGGTGTGAATGTTAGTCTAAAATGGTTGGTCCACACACTCAGATGTTACAAACATAACCGTTGGCTCCATAAGCCCTCACAAACTAACATATCAACCACAAACTAACATATCAACATGCACACAATACAACTACAGTTCACAAGCTCACTTGTGCAAACAAACCAACACACTTAAAGCGTTTCATTCTGCCACGTCTACTGTTTGTGCAAAGGTGAGCTGATACCTGTGTTCAGGTGAATGTTGGTATTTTGCTGAGGTGGATGATGGAATGGAAAAAAAGAAAAAAAGAGAGGTGTCTGTCCCCACACCAAGACCCCCACAGAAGAAGCAGCGGCGGCCAGGATCCCCCCATACCTGCACCATAGGCCCGACTGAGGAAACCTGCTTGCCGGAAAATATGGCCAAGCACCCAGACCAGGGCGCGCAGGACCGCCACACGGGCCTCCAACTCCTGAGGCACAGGAGCACAGACAGTGCAGGCTCTTTGGGCAGGGCTTCACCCACTCGTGCCACAGAACCTTCGAATTTAACCAATGGACTTAAGAGTACTCTCCTACAACTGTGGTCACCTGTGCCCGGCTCAGTGCAGAAGATCGAGTCCGCCGCGTCATTGTAGACCAACTGTTGGAAAGATGTGATGCGCTGTGCTTACAAGAGACCTTTTCAACAAAACAAGAATTGGAGGGCTTAAACTCAATACATGCCACTTTCCATGGCACTGGGGAGGCCACCACAGATATTGGTGATGGAATAATGAGAGGTCAAATATCAGGAGGGGTAGCCGTCCTCTGGGATGAAAGACTTGATTCCTGTATTAATGCTATATGGCTGGAAGAGGATTGTTCATTCATTCATTCATTTTCCAAACCGCTTTACCCCTTTCGGGGTCACGGGGCTGCCGGAGCCTAACCCAGCTACTCATGGGCGAAGGCAGGGGACACCCCTGTACTGGTCGCCAGTCTGTCGCAGGGGCGGAAGAGGATCAGTGTATAGCAATACATTTAACACTGAACGGCGAGGAATGTGTCATCCTCAATGTCTAAGACTGTCATCACAATGAGACTGAGTTTCATTATAGTCTTCAATTCAATGCATTGTTTTATACACGATTATACCACTTTAAATGTGTTTGTTATTGGTGAAATGAACTCCAACGTCTCCGACAACAAATTTATTTTCAAATCATTTGAAACAATCTAGCGTAGAGAATAGTCTGTAACCGTCACCTGAAATCGTGCTGCATAAAAATAGTTTTACACACATTGGTGAAGAATGGCATACGTCTTCCTGGTTAGACCATTGTGTTAGAACAGATGATACTCATGCCTCTCTGACTAACTTGAACATTTTCTGTGAACTATTTTCTGACCACAGTCCTTTTGGGATGCAAATACATTTGCAGACTTTACCTATGAGGCTAGATTACAATCATGATGGTTCCTTATATTTGGAATTGGAAGATGAGGTATCGTTGTACTCTGAATATTCAGATAAATTATTCAGCAATTGCCTAGGGAAGCAATTACATGTAGAAATGGAAATAGTAAAAAAATCCTGCTCATGTCTGGTATTTCCTCTCTGTATGAGAATATAACTTAAGCGCTGCTAGTAACTTCCTTCTTCAATCAAAAACTAAAAAATGGGGAAAACCAGACTGGATCTCCCATGTAACAATTCTTTGTAAAAGCACAAGAAGTGTCTAAAGAATGGGTTCTTGCTGGGAAGCCAAGGCATGGGCCAGTTTATCAACAAAAAACAGTTACTAGTGCAAGATATAAATAACGATCAATCAATCTGGCCAAACAGATGCCTCAATCAAAGCACATGATGCCCACTGGCCCCAACCTCAAACATCAGACGCTCTTCCACAAGGCCACTGAAAGTTCCAAAATGATATAAATCCATCTGTTGGTGTTCAATGCTTTGATGTCTTCTTGGTTTGTTTTCCTTTTGTTTTGTGTTTAACTTTACATCATTTTTGTACCGCTGCAGTGATCAAACCCTTTCTCTCAGAATCTAGAACGGTTAGCCAGATTCTTATTCTGGACTAGCTCACAGACCCAAAAGTTGCAGAACATTCCTAAAGTTGAGCCCCTCCCTCCAAAATGACAATTGTGACTTAGACAAAGGCAAAAAAGGCACGTTCAGGCTACCATCTTTATTTACAGAAATATGTTATGTGGGGAAACCAGGATACAACAAACATGAAGGGCTGTTCACTTCTTGTCAGGAGCCACGTCTCCGGCCTCTAGTTTGGGCGCAGGCTCTTTGGGCTCTCGGTAGGCGGGGAACACCTCCCAGGGTGTGTTCAAGTCAAACTTCCTGAACTCCTGAGCAAGCTCCACTGGCTCCGCCACCACACGTTTCAGCTCGTCATCGTAACGCACCTGCAGGGAGGGGGAGACGCAACTCTTAGCTACTTGTTTGACTGAGACAATTAAAAAAAAAAAAACAACACACAAACCTTTGGCTCCTCATGAATTATCTCCTTGAGACCAGTACTCACCTCCACATATCCAGAAAGGGGGAAGTCCTTCCTGAAGGGGTGACCCTCAAAACCATAGTCAGTCAGAATGCGCCTTAGGTCGGGATGGTTGGCAAAGAACACCCCAAACATGTCCCAAACCTGCAAACAGACAGGGTCAGCACCCCCAGACCCTCTGGTGGATAGCTGTCAAACAGAACTCACCTCTCGCTCGTACCAGTTGGCCGCCATGTGGACAGGGACTGCAGAGTCTACCGGTGTGAGTTCATCCGTGTACGTCTTTACACGGACACGTGAGTTGTAGCGCAGCGACAGCAGGTTATAGACGATCTAAAACCCAAACAAAGAGGCAGGTAACCTGACCTTCACAGGGAGGACACCTAAGGACACCAATGACCTAGTTTGAGTGTGGCGGTGGTTAACTGTATACACACGTGGACAAAATTGTTGGTACCCCTCAGTTAAAGAAGGAAAAACCCACAATTCTCACTGAAATCACTTGAAACTTACAAAAGTAACAATAAATAAAAATGTATTGGAAATTAATCAAAATCAGCCATCACTTTTGAATTGCTGATTAACATAATTATTTTTTTTTTAAAAACTAATGAAACATGTCATCAATGACTTTGATCGAAAAACAAAGAATTTGATCTTTTTGACACTTATATATAATTTGCATAATAATTTGTACATCTGTACTGTAGTCACAACTGCCCTACTGGGAGTGTCTGGGCTGTCCGTGGTGAAAAAAGGACATGAAAGTGGCCTGCAGGAAGTTTTAAGGTTGTAGACCACTCAGTAAACTCGTTAAGCCAACATTTTCATGCACATTTTTTTTTCTACGAGCGTGTTGCAGGTGACAGGTCAAAGTGAACAGGCAAGGACAAGTAAGGGTGACATGCCAGCAGGCAGGTGAGATGCTGGCACGTCTAACATATCTTTCATTTTTCAACCCCAGACCCTGTGGAAGGGGGCGGTTGCTGCTGTCTGAGTGATAAGTGCATGCTCCTTGCACACCAGTTACCCACTTGGTGTTTGACGCCCGACTGATAAAAAGAGGAACATAGACGAACAGACTGTAGTTTGTGTGGACATCCTATGGGCATTTACTCATCACATGCACACCACAGCACTTGTGTTATAATAAATGGCTGAAAATAATAGAACCTCAACTGACTGCTGACACCACGGTGCAGCTGGATGCTCCATTTGGCTGATCTCACTTCTTCTTTTCTTAATTTATAACAAAGACCTTAGAGACAAACAGCTGTTCAGGTGTAATTTAGTTTGGTGGCTCTTGTAATGCATTCATTGAACTTGGTTGTAAACCACATCTTTAAAACTAAAGTGAATGGAAGTTTTATTATTTGAACTGACCGGGAAATACCTGAAAAGTAACAGGAGGAGAACCAGAAGCAAAGATTACCTCGAAGCGGTTCTGTCGAGTGGGGATGTCCACAGCCGTCAGGTCCACCATGTTCCTGAACTGGGCATTGGTGTGGTCCCTCAGGAAGGTCAGCACTGGGATCACACCATCAGGATGGATCATGACCTCCAACTCATTGAAGCAGGTAACCTGCAGGAGGGCACAGCTTTACAGCTCAAGATCCAGGCCCAGTGCAAAAATATTAACTCATGATTTATCATATCCAGCACTGATTACTGCAAAGCCCTTCTTTCTTATCTTAATTCAAAAACTGAAGGCAAGGCAAGTTTATTTGTAAAGCACATTTCATTTATCAGGACTATTCAAAGTGCTTGACATAAAACAGGATGTAACTAATTTTTTTTCATTGCTCTATAAACGTTTTAAGCAACTTCTTCAAACAGAATTACTGTTGCCTTATGTTTCTCCCCGACCCCTTAGATCCTAAGAAACAGGTCTGCTCACAGTTCCACAGCCAGAACAAGAACCTACAGGAAAGGCCTCGTTTCAGTACTGTGGACCAAATTGGTGCTAAAAAGACTTCATCTATCTTTTAACATTGCACTTAACTAAACTATTGTTTCAAATAATTAAAATATATTTTTGTTGACTTATAAACCCTAAATGTCTTTATGTTATATATTTATATTGTATTAAAATGACTATTATTACTGATCTACCAAACTTTGGGGGGGCATTATCACTACTGTATGCCACATTAGAGGAGGAACGACACAGGCGGCGCCAACAACAGACACTGTTCAGGTGTAGAAATGACATTACCATAACCTCTATCACTCTATGGGCACCCCCATGTAAAACTAGGCTCAACTCCGAAAATACTCTGTAAATTGAGGACTGAAAGCGAAGAGGAAGGTTCACAATACAAAACAGCAGCTTAAACAAATAAACTTTTTTGAGTGTAGTAATGTTTTAAAGTTTTTATTTGTCATTCCTATTTTTTCATTCACAAACTTTGACCCCAAATTTTCGATTTTGCTGTCAAGTTTACAAAATGTACTTTCAAGTTAAAAACCACATTCAAAATGATTTATTAATTAATGTTTTTTTGTCATTCACAACCTTTTCATTTTTTCCATGCACTTTAAGCTGACCCTGATGCCACTGCACCAGAACGGGGTGGGGGGGTGTTGCTGGTGTAACTGCATGAACTGACCTGGACCTGTTGGACGTACTTGGGCATCATTTCTGCCACATACTCTCCAAATGCTGCCAGCTGGTTGTGCGTGACGGTATCTTTGGCCCGGACAGTAGCTGGGGAAGGACACATGACAAAAAGTCACAACAACCTTCAACAGCACCGTTCTTCAACGGTTCTTCTGTGACCGCAGCGTCAGAGCTACTCCTCCTTTCCACTTTCACAAAAGGGAACTCAATTTGAGCCATGAATGCGAAAGGAGTTCAGATGAATTTTAACTGAAAAAGCGGACAGAGAAAACAGTGTTGCTGGGATACTCACGGCGGGTCTCAGAGGAGGAGCTCTGCAGTTGAATCTGCTGCCTCAGTTGAAAGGAACTTCTGGAAGCTGAAGCGAAAAGAGGAGATGGAATCAGGATGCAGATGCTCACACACTGAACGCGATTCACTTTGGATTTAAAACGTCATTGAAATGTATTTTTTATAGCCATGAGTTTTTCAGTAATACATAGATAACACAAATAAATACAGTCTACGAAACCTTTAGTTTAAATGTTCTTGTTGATTTTAAAAAGATGTCCGCAGAAATTCATTTAAAACAATTATGTAATCACTACACTTAATAAAATGCAAATATATATTTAAAAAGTAAAATACAGCAACGCTGAGGTTTGAACCAGGCTACATTTCAAGTGTTAATTTTAAGAGCGCAGGACAAACCGCTGTCACCACAAGCACAGATTTGATGCAAGGATTGTATGCTATTTGAAGACTGAATTTGACTGAACATCATCCGTGTCTTCCATTCATTGTACATGAAATACAGACAAAGCTCCATATGGTGATCAAAAACATTAGCTGCTAGCTCCTCCCACACACGAACGAGGCGGCGAGCTTAGGGAACACATCTTTGGCCAAGGGCAAGCAGGGAATAAAAGAGGCGAGAGAGGGGTGGGGCCATGCGATTCGCCATGCGATTCTTCAGGCTGAAGAGCAGAGACTCAGACACACAAAAAGACCTTTTCACAACCTTGTCTGTTACAACCAGCTTGGTGTGTTTATTGGGATGATTCTGATCATTTTGTTATGTTATGGAGACTCTGAAAGCTTTCTGATCTAGAAACAGTGCTTTGAGGTTTAAATGTTGCAGGGAGCATGCAGGGTCTCTACTTCCTGTTATGTTTCCCTTCTTTTTAAGGCAGAAACATCACAGACAATGTTAGAAGTTGTGTTTGTCATCTCTTTGACGAGCATATTATCAACAAAAAAATATATACAAACAAAAAACCTATTTTCTTTATTGCAAGTTAGTCAAGCTATGGATGCATAAATTACCTCAATAAAAGAGGGGATAGACACTTCTGTTTTTGTCACTTCAATCAGGATGTGATCAGCATAGAGTGTAGCTTTATGTTCTTCATTCCCAGTGATTGAACATGTATGTATTTATTTGTCTTTACACCCTCAGACAGGAGTTTTATCAGTGCAAAAAGTAGTGGAGAAAGAAGACACCCTTGTCTTGTGTTTCTAAAAATACCAATGTGTGGGGACCGCAAGTTATTAGGACAGCTGAAAGATGGTCTGCATATAAAAGTTTTATCCAGCTAACAAATGTTACTCCCAGCCCAAATGTGTGCAATACATGAAACAAATATGATAATTCTACACAATCAAATGCCTTCTCCGAATCCAGAAAAGGCACAATACCGCTACCAGAGTGTTGGTAGTAAAACTTTACTTTATTTAATAACTGGTGAGTATTACAGTGTGAATTAAGAGGTTTAACAAACTCAGTTACAAAATCTAGGCAGTGCACGTTCCAGTCGCATTGTTGAGATCTTTGAAATAATTTTTAGGTCTACATTTAAAAGGGCCTGTATGATGCACAGTCTGGAGGAACCTCAGGGAAATAACTGCTTCTGTGGGAGACTGTAGCAATGCTCCTTTGAGGAGAGAATGATTAGACATAACAGAGGCTCAATAAGTTTTGAAATTCTTTATCGAATTCAACGATGAGCCTATCAGGTCCAGAAGACTTGCTAGACTGTAACTCTTTAGCAATCTGTAAAACGTTTCAAACAGTTGACGTGAAACAACCTACTTTTATTGAGGTACCTGAGTTTATTATTAGAATAACTAGCACCACAGACAAAACTATGAAGGAAAAACAGAGAATTATCAGGAACATGTTACAAAAAAGGGATCAGAGAATTGTTATTCTGAGTTATTCTATAAGTCTATGGGATTTTGGCTTCTTGGAGCCAAACGGTACTTCCTGTTTGGAAGGTAAGGAGGGGGTGTTTACTCTGTCCAGTTCTTTTATACAGTCAATGCTAGTCATAGAACCTTCGCATGTGTTCCTTTTTAGAGTCCAAGACTAAATTGTAACCTGCGGTGAAAATACATGAACTGGGACGCTGTCACTAATTTTGCTTAAACATTTTTTCCCGTTAAACGCAACAGAAGCAGAAACGCATCCACATTCAGGAGCTGTTAGCATTAGCAGCAGCTCAAAGGTCAAAGACGTGCATAGCAAAACACGGTCCCGCTTCGCATGAAGACGAGGGTTCCAGCTCAACCTGCAGTCCTGGTGGACTGCCTGTATCTGTTGCATCACTAGTCGTCGAGTACTTACAGCGGAGGCTCCTTTCAACCCCCACCCGGACCATCCGCATCAACGAGGCCGCCATGTTCGCTGTCCTTCCCTGGCTCTTCCTCGTCGGGAACACGGCGCTCTGTCGCCCCCTGCTGGTGTGGAGTACACATGACGCATTGAAAGCATCAGATCCCGCACACTGACTGCAGTGGACAGGGATTGCATGTTTGATTAAAAAAATAAGTCTGCTGCAGCAGGAGAATCTTTATTTACCAGTGTATTTTATTTTGAAAGGAGCTTGTAAAGTTGTAGTTGTTTTTTTAGAGAAAAATGTTGTAATATATTTTTTTATGTGAAATCTATATTATATAAATGAATGGTTCAAAGGCCACAAAAGCATAAATAAAGAGTATGTTTTTAGACAGTGAGGTGGGAGTTTGCAGCTGTCGCTGGGTTTTGGTCTGTAAGAAGCTGAACCAAATGGCTTTCAGAGTTAAAGGTGGGGTGGCAGATGTCTAGTGTAAGAGAAGTGGACTGAAGTACCCCCCACCCCGCACGCATACACACACACACACACACACACACACACACACGTTTCAAACAGGAAGCTCCAAAAAGTCAAAACCCCATAGTCTTCTCTTGAGAAATAAACAGTTATTACTCAGTCATTCTATTTGTCAGAATAAACATTCTTGCTCTGGTCCTTTTTTGTACCATGTTCTTGATAATCCTATCTTTTTTAATATTATTTCTTCATTGAAAGTTATTCAAGTTGTAAACTGACCAATCACAGCCCTCAATAAACCACGTGACTCCTGCTGGCCCCCACCTCAAACATTCAAAACATTTGATTGACATATTCTCCTGAGCTGGCTTTCAGTGGAAGGGGTGTAAACTTCCCACAAGCTCACAACTGACTGGTGACAGTAGTTGCCATAGAAACACAGATTCAGACTGACTCGGACCAATTGTTGCTTATTGATGATGTCTGGCTTCAAATGGCGGTGTATATAAAGAAAAAATTAAAGGTGACAAAATTTACCAAATTTGATTGGATTATTGACGTCTAGAAACCAGGTTCTAACAGTATCTGAATGAAATGCATCCCTGGGAAATTTAGACTTGTAGTATAATTCTAAGTACAACCTAAGTATACAAGTGAACTTGGAAGTTTATCTCTGATAAATCCCTAAAAAGGTAAATTAAAAGTTTACCATCTTGATTGTAGTTTTAAAAAAGAATACTAAAAACAAACTTGAGTATACTTAATCAAGTGTATAACTGAAGGCTGTCAAGGGGATTACAGGTGAAATATAAAAGTATTACAGGTGTACATTTACTGTACTGCAAATATAATAGATGGATTGTAGTTGTTCATCAGGTATGCTACAGGGGTACAACAGGTCTTTGGGAGGTATATCATGTGTATCCAAAAAGATAAGTATATTTACACTGGTTTATCGTGGTTTTGCTGCATATTTCTTATATATGTAGCTCTATTTAATGGGTAAATAAACAAGATTTAAATTGCAAATGTAATTCATTGACAAAGGGCATTATAACAACAAAGAATTAGTCTAGAAAAACAGTTTTTTTCTGTTTAAAGATCATATTTTTTTCTGTTTTAACACAGGTTTATATTCAGAAATCAAACCGTAGGTGTTAGACCACATACTTTTATCGAGGCCTCTGATTGGTCAGTTAATAACCTAAATAACTTGCAATAAAGAGAAATGTCATGAAAAAAATGAGAATAATCAAAAACACGTTAATAGAAGTCTATGAGATTTTGGCTTCTTGGAGCCAGCAGGTACTTCCTGTATGAAGACCTCCCCAGGGAGAGGGGTCACTCAGTTCTGTTCACAGCCAATATACAGTCAGTGGGTGTGACACCAGATGTGCCTTCAATTAATACGTGTCAATTAACCTGCCAACAACTTACGAAGCCATGACACCATTCTTTGTCCCCTCACCACTTTAAAGTCATAAGACTGTTCGTGTATGTACACATTTGGATTCACAGAAATGCAGTTTTAATCTTAATTTTATTTACATACAGTGAGGAATGCGAGTATTTAACCCCCCTGTGATTTAGTAAGTTTTCCCACTTAGAAGACATGGAGGGGTCTGACATTTTCACCTTAGCTGCATTTCCACTGTGAGAGAAATAATCTAAAAACAATCTGTAAATCACATTGTTTGATTTCTTAAAACAATTTATTTGATTGCTACTGCTGCGATTAGTATTTGAACACCTGAGAAAATCAATGTAAATATTTGGTAGAGTAGCCTTTGTTTGCGATTACACAAGTCAAACGTTTCCGGTAGATTTTCATCAGGGTTGCACACACTACAGGAGGGATTTTGGCCCACTCCTCCACACGGATCTTCTCTGGATCAGTCAGGTTTCATGACTGTTGCTGAGAAACACAAATTTGAGATCTCCAAAGATCTTCTATTGGGTCTAGGTCAGGAGACTGGCTAGGCCACTCCAGAACCTTTAAATGCTTCCAATGGAGCCACTCCTTGGTTCTCCTGGCTGTTTGCTTCAGATCGTTGTCATGTTGGCAGACCCAGTCATGACCCATCTTCAGTGCTGTAACTGAGGAAAGGAGGTTGTTCCCCCAAATCTAACAATAAATGTTTCCCCTCATCCTTTCATTAATTCAGTGCAGTCATCCTGTCCCATGTGTCCTGCACATTTTCATGAGGAAAAAAGCTACAAGAACATGTTACAAACACCAAAAACACAATTTTTATTAAATCGTATGAATTAACTGCAGCTCCTTTATGTCAGCCGTCTTTATCGGGTGGAACAGCAGACATGAGACATCTGCAGATGGTTCTCGAGAACACATTCAAGAAGAGAACCTTCTTTTACTGTGCAAGCGCAGCTCGTGAACTTAAGCTCTGCAGAGATGGACCAAGCATGAGAGCTGGAGTTGAGCTGTGACCAAGTGAGTGCTCCTTAGAAACATTCTTTAAGAAAATCTGAAGAACATTTTTTTGCGGCAGCAGGCTTCACATGTCCACATACAGGAACCAGTCCAGGTTTGAGCGTATATCCTCTTTCAGTCCACCTGTCCGCACACCTGAGCATAGTATTTTCGAAGAATGTCCATCTGAGCTCGGCGCACTAGGATATGCGAGCGCACAGATTTCAGCTTTTGGCACGCCTCCTCTGGAGTACAGCAGTGCATCTGAAAAAAAAAGCAGGCGGTGAACACGAGCAGTAACACGTGCAGCCATGCCTAGAAGAGAATATACAGCATGTGGATGAGCACATGCATGTGTTACAGATGTATGCATATGCAAGCATGTGCATGTAATATGGCCATGCAGATGTATTACACCTGTGTGTGTGTGTAATCAAATATATAAAACCTGCAGATGGACATTAACGTGCACATGCATAATATAACACTTGTACAAATGTATTTAGAATGTCCCCAGGAACACAAAAATGCATGTAGAAAAGCCTATGTACAATGTCTATGCATATGTAACGTGCACAAGAGTGTAACAGGCACATTTCTAGACCCACTCCAATGAAAAGGATGTTTTCTGTGTTTTTAACATTTTCTCATGATGGGGGACACATAAAAAAATTCAGATTGAAATTGAATTTCTGAATATTTCTTTTTTCAAATTGTTTGTTTGTGAGTGAATCTGGAGCAGAGAAAAATGCAGTTTGAAAAAGATTGCATTTCTGATGTAGAAAATGCACTGCGCAGGCCACAATCCTATTCTAATCCTAACCCATACTATTCTGATGCATTCGCTTGCACATAAACAGATCCATGTACGTCTTTGTTTTCCTTGTCTGAGCTGGAATTTGCATCAAAACCATTCGGCTGGATAGCTCTAATATTGCTCGCCATTTCCTTTGCACCACTAATGTTACCCTAAAATCTGAGGGGCTGTAACCTAGCAGAAGAGCATGAAAACAGAGAGGTCTCATCAAGGAGGAGAGGAAGGAGGCAGCGGTTCCGCCAACAATTCAATTGGAAATTTCTAATGAACTGATGCGGCTCTAAAGAAACTACATCCTACAAAACAACACAGGCTATCGACTTTGTCTAAAAACGACATAATCACATGAAAAGACCACTAATAACGCTTTGAAAATAGAGCAAAAGTGTAACTCTAAAACTGTTTCAAGTGTGCTTTAGTTAACCCTTCAACATCAAAGATATCACCAGAGATATCTACATTTTAATCTTTGACATAACTATTCGACCGTTTCTGCATGTTGGCCTAAGCAAAGCAGAGTTTCTCTGCAACAGAATCAGCATCAGCTTATGCAGTTTGCATAAGCCAGGGGTGTCCAAACTTTTGACAAAAGCCAGTTTGAATGCGAGCCGCATTTGGCCCACTGGCCAGACTTTGGACATGCCTGGCGTAAGCAATTCACTTCTGAAAAGTGCTGCATTTCTCTGTTGTACTGTTATGCAAAAGATTACTAACGTAAAGTGTCGCATACCGGCGCAAAGCTGCTTTTCTTTGTGACGGAATCCGCTGATTGACATTGATTATGTAAGGACTTCCCTACTATAAAGTAGGGGTGTAACGGTACACACGTGTACCACGGATTCTTGTCCCCCTTAACCTCAATCGCTTCATTTATATCCATTTTATGATCAAACAGTACGCAAATCAGGGATTTGTGTCCACCATCTTTATTTTTAATGTGCGTCAAAGTCGCTGCCTGAAAATATATGCTGTTAAACTTTTCAAAATATAAATATAACTAGCGAGCTATAACTTTATTAGCTTTAATCTAGCCATTTTTTCTTTTAATTTTTACTGATTTGAATATTGATCTGAAACATGACACCATCCAAACCGTGAGTTTTGTGATCCATTACATCCCTGCTGTAAAGTGTTGCATATGAGCACACGGCTGCTTTTGGTCTGCTTCAGAATCCACTAGAATTACTATAATAGCATAAATGGTTTAAGTAATGGCAATCGAAAGAACGACATCACTGGAGCTAAAGCTCTGTGTTTTAAGAGTTCATAAAGTTATAAAGAAAACAGCAATTTACATAAATCCCACCCGAAATGAAAAAGAGTGTTACCCTGCACTGACCCGAATAAGGTAGGCAGCAACAAGCGTGGCGCTGCGAGAGCGCCCTGCCTTGCAGTGCACGTAAACGCAGCTGCCACGCTCTCTGTGTTGCAGAACAAACTCCACCCCTCTGTGCAGATGCTGCAAACTGGGCACTCCCGTCAGGTCCACGGTGCTCAGTCGGAGCTGCTCCACGCCAAGTGCACGCCACTCCTGCATTTCACACACAAGCCCAAACAGCTCAGGACCCACTTCAGAATCAATTAACTTGATTGCACTTAGTAATCTAACAATGATTGCATGATTGTTCAAAGCCATCAGAATATGCTATGTAGTGTCCAGTAGTGATGATGCTCTCCCAAAGTTTGCGACATCAGAGGAGGGTCGACACAGGCAACACCAACAATACACGCTGTTCAGGAGCGGAAATGACATCACTCAATGTTAATCAAAGCCCCACCCACAAATGTAAATTTAGCATCAACTCTAAAAGTAACAAGTCTGAACTGAAACAGTTAATTGAGGACTAAAAAGAAAGAGGGAGAGGAACGAAAATACAAAAGTTGAAAAAAACCAAACCGCAGCTGTTACACAAAACAATATTTTTCATTTGAAAAGAGTTTTAGGTTCATATATATTAAAGATCGACTGATATGTGTTTTTCAGGACCGATACCGATTATTAGAAGTTACAGGAGGCCGATAACCGATATTTGGTGTCGATATTCATTTGCAGTAAAAATGCAAAAATTGGCGTTAAAAAATGGAATAATGCAAACACTGAACTTCATTGAAATGCCTTACGCATGCTTATTAATCCCACAAATATGAAAATAATAGCTCCAGAAGTGCCTGACTTTACTAGACTCAGAAACAGATATATAGTATCTTATATAGTTAAATAAAAGGTTAAATAAATAACTCACAGAAATATAATAATAATAAATATAACTACAATGACTTGTCTTTGTTTTAAGTTCAAACACAAAAAAATACAGGGAGTTCTCAGGTCCAGCAGCACCTCTTGTAAAGTTAGATGAAAACTTAGATAATAGCTCCTTGAACTTTTCACAATAAATACAATAACATTTCAATATAACTGAAATAATTTAACTCTGTTTTAACTTCCAACAAAAACAAAAAGTGCAAGAGTTCTTTGAATATAAGGATCTGAATATTCGGATCTCAAAATAAATACATGCAGTAGCTCTGTTTGCTTCTTTGACTGACAGATTGATTGCCTTTAACTTAAAAGCTATTAATTATCTTTGTGTAAGCTGTAGGGTTCGACGTGTAAGAAAAAGTAACAACTCATTGATCGCAATGTACGGTGTATTTTCCCCTTTGCTAATACACATGTGGACAAAATTGTTGGTACCCCTCAGTTAAAGAAGGAAAAACCCACAATTCTCACTGAAATCACTTGAAAATTACAAAAGTAACAATAAATAAAAATTATTGGAAATTAAATAATCAGAATAGTCCAACACTTTTCTCTCAGCCATTCTTGGGGGTTTTTGGCTGTGTGTTTTGGATCGTTGTCCTGTTGGAAGACACATGACCTGCGACTGAGACCAAGCTTTCTGACACAAGGCAGCACATTTCTCTCCAGAATGCCTTGATAGTCTACAGATTTCATTGTACCTTGCACACATTCAAGACACCCTGTGCCAGATGCAGCAAAGCAGCCCCAAAACATGACTGAGCCTCCTCCATGTTTCACCGTAGGGACAGTGTTCTTTTCTTCCTATGCTTGGTTTTTGAGTCTATGAACATAGAGTTGATGTGCCTTACCAAAAAGCTCCAGTTTGGTCTCATCTGTCCAAAGGACATTCTCCCAGAAGCTTTGGGGCTTGTCAACATGCATTTTTGCAAATTCCAGTCTGGCTTTTTTAGGATTGTTTTTCAGCAGTGGTGTCCTCCTTGGTCGTCTCCCATGAAGTCCACTTTGGCTCAAACAACGACGAATGGTGCGATCTGACACTGATGTACCTTGGCCTTGGAGTTCACCTTTAATTTCTTTGGAGGTTGTTCTGGGCTCTTTGGATACAATTCCAACGATCCGTCTCTTCAATTTGTCATCAATTTTCCTCTTGCGGCCACGTCCAGAGAGGTTGGCTACTGTCCCGTGGGTCTTGAACTTCTGAATAATATGAGCCACTGTTGTCACAGGAAGTTCAAGCTGTTTAGAGATGGTCTTATAGCCTTTACCTTTAAGATGTTTATCTATCATTTGTTTTCGGATGTCCTGGACAATTCTCTCCTTGGCTTTCTGTTGTCCATGTTCAGTGTGGTTCACACCTTTTCACCAAACAGCAGAGTGACTACTTGTCTCCCTTTAAATAGGCAGACTGACTGATTATGAGTTTGGTAACACCTGTGATGTCAATTAAAGGACACACCTGAGTTAATCATGTCAGTCTGGTCAAATAGTTTTCAATCTTTTATAGAGGTACCATCATTTTTGTCCAGGCCTGTTTCATTAGTTTGTTTTTTTAAATAATTATGTTAATCAGCAATTCAAAAGTGATGGCTGATTTTGATTATTTAATTTCCAATACATTTTTATTTATTGTTACTTTTGTAAGTTTCAGTGAGAATTGTGGGTTTTTCCTTCTTTAACTGAGGGGTACCAACAATTTTGTCCACGTGTGTACATAGTCTGCAGAATGTTTAGAGACACATCGACAAACTAATTTTACGGTAAAAGCTAAGCAGCCTCCACCTTAGCACCTCCCTAAAACAAGTGAACTGAGTTTTTATGCACACTCTCTTAATCACACACATGCTTTTCTATCATGGACTGTTTCTTGATATTATCAGCAGTCTTCTTAATAATAATTTACACATGTTGGGACGTAATATGAGTTAGGCTAAGTTCACACTGCATGCGGAATCAGCACAGAATGGAGTGCACGCGGCTTTCACTTGCAAATCACACCAGACGTGTATTTTTTCGCGACGGTCAACAGGCGCTAACATTGTAGACCTTGCAGAACATGTGCTGGGGATCATACGACTCCCTGTACTTCTCCATTTCTACAATTAGTTTGACAATTAGTTTGTCCATCCTGACTTGTCACCATCTGCCTTTCTCTCGCTGATTGTGTTTTTAAACCCCAAACCACATCTGCCCGCTCTGTAGACTGCCCGTTATGTTGATCTGTGTGTGTCTTTTTGTGTGTTTTTCCACGACTGTCAACAGGCGCCTCTGCTAGAGCTTTTTTTTTCCATCATAGGTAAGTTAATATCCTATCCCAATATCCTTATGGTCAACTGCTCTCTTCTCTCTCTTGTTTTTTATGTCCAACCCCACCCCGGCTCTGTTTATTTTCAACTCTACTGTCTGTTTAGATATAAAAATATTATTGCATTTGTCAGTAGCAGTGTTTTATTATGAAACTTTGGTAATATTTTGAAAATTGACTGAATTTTTGGCGTAACTTCCAGCCAGTACCTGGTGAACTACACCAGAGGTTTACAGGGCCGCCGAATGGAAGCGCACTCGGTTCCGGTTTTAAACCCAGTTTTAAGT
The DNA here is from genome assembly GCA_014656515.1 of Oryzias celebensis. Taxonomy (NCBI): domain Eukaryota; kingdom Metazoa; phylum Chordata; class Actinopteri; order Beloniformes; family Adrianichthyidae; genus Oryzias; species Oryzias celebensis. Next base: position 26,205,150 of record BNCR01000003.1, on the reverse strand, counting down.
GGATTTCTTCATATCGGCCGTTTGAATTAAAAAGGCCCAATGCCGATATGCGGCAAATTTCCAAATATCTGCGCCAATAATCGGCCCGACTAATAATTGGTCGATCTATGGTACTCTACTACTACTAATCAAGACCTGGTACTAAAACGAGTACTAAAGGTGTTTATTTAATTTTTTTTAAGAATTCAAAATGGTGGCCCATTCCCAAGGTCAAAGGTCAACAAGACTCCAGGGTCGTTGTAGACTTAAGCCAGCGGCATGTGTGTGAAATTTTGTTAAAATTGCTAAAACAAAAGGTTCGTTTTCATGTACTTGTAGATTGCCAAATCTAAGATTTAGAGGGAAAAAAAGGCTGCGAAACCATCGGTTGTGTGGCCATCCCATAATAATTTCAAAACTTCCTTTTGATATCCCCGACAAATGTTTCATGGTTTTGTTAGTGGATTTTTTTTTTTTTTTTTTTTTGCAGAGTCAGCAGATTTTTTTTGTTTACAATGCCTACAATTTTAACATTAACTCTTGTCTTTAATTTTCCAGACATTGTTATTTGCTTGAATCCTTTCAGGTACCAGTTTCAAATACTTCACAACAGTGAGAAAGAGAAAGCTGGCCCCACTAGGTCAGAACTGTGAAGCTCTGTCTAGTTCATGAAGAAGAAAAACGATTTGGTGGAAGGCTGCAGAAAGATCCAATAGGATGGCAACTCAAAGAAAGATGGATCCTAACCGCCAACCTGGGCTGAGTTACAGAAGAGTTTGGTTTCATACTCCTCATTCATGGTGACGACCCCCGAACGTTTTCCTCCTTCAACAGCTGAAACACAAAAAGCCCCCATGGGGGTCGGAAGGTTAGCTTCAGCACATGTTTTCAGAAGCTGGGTGGGCTCACATGCATTTAACTATTATATAACTGGATAAATCCAATCCAGTAACCAGGGTGTCTTTTATTTTGAAAGGAAGTCATTTGTTCCTCTCTCAAAGGTTATAAACTAGTTCATGCTTTGGAGAGGAAACAAAGGCAGTTTTGTCTTTATGCTTTATTTATGCCCAAAAACAAAAAAATCACTTATAATTACAGCAGAAACAGCATACAATGCAAATGAGTGTCTTGTGAAGTGAGACTTGGTTCCTACTGGGTGCCCATTTTCCAGCTTTCTAAAACAGATGTGCCGCTTATTAATATAAAAAATGTCTAAATATAGGTTTTTCTAACACTTTTGCCATTAAAAATAAAACTATTTTCCAGAACTGAACATTTCATCTCTGCAGCCCCGCCCCCGACAGCGCCTCAGAAACGGGGCTCTCTACCGAGCAGGTAGCCCTCCCGCGGGGACACCTCCCCGCTCTGGTCCGGTCTCACGGCGGAGGTTCTCCGCTGTGACCGTGAACCCACAGAGTGGAGATGGTTGATCCGCCCACCGGCCCGTTACGATCTGCGACTTTTTAGAATGGTCCAGCGGGCAGCGGCACCTGCTGTACCCGTAACTGGTGACCAGCGGTCGGGAGAGAGCTCCGTATCTGAGGCGCTGTAGAGAGGAACTGTTCAATTCTGGAAAATATTAGATATATTTAAAAGGACAAGTGTTTGAAAAATCCTTATTTACACTTTTTATATTAATTAGCTGACATTTCTGTTCAAGAAAGTCGGGAAATATCAAGTTTCACCAAATTTTATTCATTCACAAATTGGAGCGATACTAATGTCTCTCTATAGAGGTCGGATGTGCCTTTAAGTGTTAAAATAAGCACGGTTAATATTATTGCTGTGACCAGATTGGGGTATCAGATTAAAACAATAAAAAAAAAGGAAAATCGGTTAATTTAAAGTGCCAGTTGAAAACCGGATGACATAAGGACCTACACCAAGTGACTGTTTTGATCCAACAGTTTCAAATATTCCAGATTATTACGTTCCAATTCAGTCCAAACGGACCGAACAGCAGTTGAATGGAAACAGAGCAGAGTCAGAGGAAGCTGGTCTGTATACATGAACACGGACCGGCAGCCGGACCGGCAGCCTCACCTGGGGGGTCATGGACCTGAACGGCAGCGCCCCGAGGATCACAGTCTCGTCCACGCGGTCGAACCAGCGGCGCGAGGACAACTTCTCCATAATCACATTGTAACCTAACGTTGGGAAGAAAAGCAGGCGCGCGACCGCGCCGGACATGACCGAGGCTAGCCGATGTCAGCCGAGACGTCCACATAGACCGTATTTTGTCGTCAATGGACGTCCACCAGCGACACCACCCCCACTTGATTCTGTAACCTCTGACCTCGGACAGTCCGTTTCCTGAAATGTCAGTAGCATTACTTCCGGTGTTTGCCCTTCAAAATAAAAGCCCGCAAACTCAGAGGAACATTTTTTTAATTGAACAACTACCACACTACAAAACTACGGACGGGGATTAGGGCCATGGAGGAAAAAAAGGGGGCGAGGGAAAATTTCTCAGAAAATCTCAGAATTCTGAGATTAAAGTCTATTGGAAATATGTACGAGGCAGCAAGGCTTACAATGTTACCTTTTTACATTTCTACAAAAGCCAAAGCTGCCCATCAAGTCAGAAAAACACCTGAAGGGATTATTATAGGAGCACATGATGATAATGAATTCCATCGAGCAGATGGGGGACTGGCTGTGGTTGACCTGGTTATTCATCCTGCCCTGGACATTTCCATTGATTCAGAAATCACATTTGGTCCCGTTTCCAGTGAGGAGGAAGAAGAAAATGACACACTAATCTATGAAGATTTTCCTTTCCCCCAAGCCCTGCTAGACCACAAGATGTAACAACAGTCACAGTAACACCTTTCATGATTTGAATGCTGCTTTCTCTGATACACAGAAAACTGATTGTAAAACGCAGACTTCCAGACAACACAGAAGAAGCAGGAAGTGGATCTGGAGAACTGAGAGATGTTCTGAGCTGCTTCTGGCATGAGTTTTACGAACGTTGCACTTTAGGTACAACAGTTCAAGTGCCATTCATTCGACATGATTTTACTGCTGAAACATGGAAAGCAGATGCCAAAATTCTTTTGAACGGTTACCTGGATTGTCAGTATTTTGCAAACAAACTTGCACTTCACTTTTTTTTAACTAGCGCCTAGATCTTAAAGCCTATTTTCTGCAGTTTGTGAGCAATCAAGAACATGAAGTTTTGATGCAAGCAATAAATGACATCTCTGCAGTTGACTGGGATGACCTTGTGGAAGTTCTGGACAGCTGTGGTTGCAGAAGACGAATCACAGCTGAGACTTTACCCTCAACACTTGAGAACTTGATGAAATTCAACTTCAGAAATGTTTGCGTTTCTGCTGTTATGAAACTTCATACTTCAACGCTAGCAAGAAATTTGCCATGCTTAATCACTGCAAAAAGAAGTTTGTAGAATATATGTGGCTCTGCATTTGTTGTTTAAATCTACAAAGAAAAACTTTTATGTAAAACATCATTGAATTTGTGAAATTGTAGCCAATTCTCTATCTGTGTTGAACCCTTTTCATAGTTTCAAGTGATATAAAAGAACTGCAGGCTGTGGTAAATCTATACAAATGTACATGTTTGCATCGGATATGTTTTCAAGTGAGGTCAGATTCAGACTAAAGATTCACATTTACTGACATGCCACTGATGATTTCTTTTTTATTATTATTTTTATTCTCAAAGATTTGTCACTGCCTAAGCAGAGTTTGATTTGTTTTTATCTCTGTGAATACATTGTGAATACAGACATGCATTAAAATCCAGTCAGATAATTTTGACTTCTTTTGACACGCTAATCAACACAAATGGCTTTAGAAGTGAAGACCAGAATTTAATCATATTCATTCAAATGTTTAAAATCTCTATAAGAAATGTATAAACCAAATGTTTTTTCCAAAATAAAGCTGTTTTTGTGTGAAATTTCTTGGAACTATTTCTTAACTATAATTTCCTTTTTACCATATGGGCAAAAAAAAAAAAAAAAACAGAGTTGCCAACATTATTTAAATGGGCAGAACTATCTCATGTACTGAAAGCAATTGAATATTTTTTAAAAGATACAAAAATACTCCTAAAATCTAAATTTAGCTGGTCTTTTTCTTTGATTTCAGGTTCTCAAGATCTGACTTGTTCATTCTGTTACGCTAAAAGAAAATGAAAGCACATTAAGTTAAAATAAGTTTTCATACAAACACCAAAATATATCAAATTTTAAACGACAAATTTATCTAAATTTTTTAAGAAAAAAGTCAAACAAGCAGGAAAAACTCTTAGTCATCTGTGGGTAAGCTCATGTGTGTGATGTCATTATTTTTAAAAAAATGTACATTAAAACAAAATAAACCAGATGATCATCTGACTGTAATGAGAGCAACAAAAACACAAAGGTTAGATTTAATGTTTCTAATCTCATCTGTACTTGGAGCTTGGTTGCTTAACACCTGTTTCAGGTAGCCAACAGTGGGTAGGATTAGAATACTTCAGACAATGGCTGTTGAAGCCTGGAGACATTTGTACATTCGTTATGTACAATTAATGTCCTAATTTACACATTTTTATACATTTTTCGTTCCTTTGGTTAAAGTGTCTCAAAGATTATCCAATATTTAAACTGATGTACAGAGCAGCTGCAGTAAGTGGATCTGCTGGAGCATCCCATTCTTTTTCATCCATGAGCAAAAAGCACAGCTCAAAAACTGTTTCATCACATGGAAACTGGCTTTTGGGAGTGCGCAATGACTTCCCCCATGGTCACGAATTTCAGTCTATCCTGAACACTGTGCAGTTCTGGGAATAAGTATATCAAACTGTAACAACTGAAACAACATTATTACCAGAACTTGGCCTGATTTTGTGGGGATTCCATGTCATCACCACATCATCAAGTTCATCCTATACAGTGAACAGAAGAATAAGAACATTTTGTTGGAATTCCACCAAACATTTCCCAACTTAGTTTTTTTTTTTGCGTGTTTTTCCTCAAAACCTGAACTTTGAATTAAAAAACCCAGAAGATTTTACAAAAATTACAAACAGTAAATAAAACAAAACTTTCTAAGTTGCAAATGAAAATATTAAATGTTTGCTTTTAAATTTTTTTTTTTTGCTTTCAAAATGCATTTTGCATTTGTGACATCTGATTTCCGATGTGTTGTCTTGAATTTTGCTTTTTCCCTCTTGGGCTAAAGTGAGATTCAAGACAATGTATCTGAAAACAAAAACAAATGCAAAAATGCATTTTGAAAATTTGTTTTGAAAGCAAAAGTAAATAAGGCTTTTTTTTGTTTTTAAAACTCAACATTTTACTAACAATTTAGGACATTTTCATTTCAAATCCATGGCTTTTGTTCTCAATGTAGTGGCACAAATATCAATTTATAAAAATTTAAGAAAGTGGATTTGTAAACAATTAACATTGCCAACTATTTCAGAAAAATGTTTGGAATCAAGTTAGAAGTGTTAAACTTGAGTTAAAAAACAAACTTTCTCACTTACATTTTCTGTTCCTCAGTATTTGACAAGTATTTATTTAAATTTGTTTCTATGTTTACCCATAAATAACTGTGCATTTTCTGAATCTGAATAACAACATATAAATAAAGTTTGAACCACTAGAAATTAACATAGACTTCTTATTTAAATGTTAATTTACTACTGAATCAGGCTAAATAGCATAATATATTTTACCTGGACAAGATTGAGGAAAGAAAACTGAATGAGACTTCATCCAAAAGTCTCCTGTAAAGTGACCATCACCTTGAAAAGTCAGAATTCTGAGAAAAAGTCAGAATTCTGAGAGAAAAATTAAGAAATTTCCCTCGCCCATTTTTTTTTCCTTCTCCATGACCCTAAGGCTCTTCCGTACAGAACAAAACATGGCTTGATATTATGAATAAGAGTTTTTGTTATTACATACAAACGGAGGGGGAAATTGCAACGTAAAAAAAAATAATAACATTAATTCAGATCTGAGCAAAATAAGTTAAAGAACAAAAAAAATCACATACAAAAGGAAAGTTTTTAATCTATTATATATTGTTTTTATTTTTGGTCTTAAGGAGCTTCAGTGATTCCAAATATACCAGAGAAAACTCTGAGGAACCCACTGACATAGAACTGGACAGCTCAAACCCTCCCCTCTTGTGTTGCAAATAAAAAGCACCATCTGGTTCCAAGAAGTCAAAATCTGAGCCAAGATGGCGATGAGTCCACATGTGACTTATAATCACTGGATGTTTAATAGTTTGCTGGAAAATAATACAGAACCTGTGACTATAATTCAAAAACGGATTAAAAGATAATGGTTCCTTGCATTAAAATATTGGTTAAGAATAACCAATATGGGAAACATTGGGAATTATTAAGTATGACATTAGAAAATAGCTGATTTGGTCAAACTCAAACTTATAAAACTTTCTAAAATAATAGCTAAACACCAAATAAGCTTTAATAATCCTTAGTAGATGCCAAATTAGCCAAACAAGCTAGCATAATATAAAAATAATAGTTAATACTAAATTAGCAGGAAAAAAAGGAAAAATACCTACAAAAATATTTGTTAAAACAGCTATATTGCTAAAATGTCTGCTATATGCGCAATTAGCTTCAGCTCGTCAGCTCGCCTGCCCTGTCAGCTTGCCTGCTCCGTCAGCTTGCCTGCCTGCCTGCCAGCTTGCCTGCCTGCCTGCCCGTCAGCTTGCCTGCCTGCCTGTCCCGTCAGATTGCCTGCCTGCCTGCTCCGTCATAAGTACCACAGCTGCTGTGAAGTAGTTTTGTGATCAGAGAGACGAACAATGTGAAAGGGTGTAGACACATGAACAGCCATGAAGCTTTAAATAAGCATACATTTGGAGGTAGACCACTAACTTGAGGTTCAACAGACTAACAAAACCAAATTTCCTGCTTTGTGCTTCAGGTGTTTTAATCAAACCATATACCACCAGCTCAGCTTTGTGGTAGATTGTTGCCCTGAGACTAGAATGACAAGTACAAATCCTTAGTTGAGTCATCCCAAAGACTCCAAATATGGGACCAAGTGCTCCCGTGCTACACGCTCAGTGCTGGTTGGATTGGGGGTTTAAACCAAAAAATGGTTTCGGAGTACAGCTGTGGGAATGAGTCAAATGTGTGACAAGTAATGGGACTTTAACTTATTTAACTGACCTCTTTTACAGGCCTATTGTTTAAGTTCAGTGGGGATTTATTTTTAGAAATGTTTTTGAGTAAAATAAACCTTTCTATATAACATCCTTTTGTCATCCTGCCTTTCTGCTGGGTCACTATTAAGAACCTAATCTATCAATAAGTTGTGTGTCTCTGTGGAGAGGTCAGCAATTTTTTGGGGTGGGAGTCTTTGTTTTAATCACCATCATTGGTATAAGCACATATCAAACTAAAAAGTCAATGTGTTGTTCAACAAAAAATGACATCAACCATGCTTTGTTACTTTGATGGTAAATCCATATGATTTATTGCAACAGCAAAATGGTAAAGCTGTGCTAGCAAAGAAGCAATCATAAAATTTGATCTGGAAAGATCAGTCATCTGATTAAACTATTTACAAAAAAAGTGCGACAGAAGCAGCAGACATTATGCACAACAAGGAGATTGAGTCTTGTCTTAAATGTACAGTTTAAGATAAACAAAAAAAGATTGGTGACCTAAGAGATGAGGAAAGGCAAAATAGCATTAGCTTCATTCACAATGTAAAAACTCCCTGCACAAAGCAACTTTCCTTCATAGCCTGAGTGACCACTTCCAGCAGGTAGCAGCAGAGAGCAGACTCACAGGGGAGTCAGGTTGGAAGATGTAGAGTTCAGGACTCTGTGCTGCATCTTGGAGATGGAGGCCATGGACAGTTCTCGCTGTGAAGAACAAGGACAAACATCAGGATCATCCATTCACATACTTGTTCCATGGATTGACCCATGACCATCACATCACCTTTAGATATTTTGTTTTGTCTTAGTTCATTCTTTACTTTTTCTTTAATTACTATTATTATTATTGTTTTTGATTTATTCACATCACTGATTTTTTTTATGATGAAACTATTCTTAAAAAGTAGGAAAAAAAGAGAAATTCATTATCCTCAATTATTAATATTTTTGCATAAGCTCCAATCAAGTCTAAAATAATGTTGTACTTACATGCAAAGCAGTCTGACTTATTGTTACTCAAGGATGTTTAATGACCTGTATTACCTGATTATTAGTTACGAACCGGTTGATTTCTAATGTAAAGTAAATGGTATGGTTGAGTCGGGGTGGGATTATATAAATTCGCTCCTCCCACTCCCTTTCAAGCAGTCAATTTTCTGATGTCTAGTTATCCTATGTTTGACATGACTACTGTTGCAAATCTTTGTTGTTGTTGATTGTGTTACACATGTCTTGTATATCTTGTCTACTTGAAATAAACCATTTCAAATCAAAATCAAATCAAATCAGATATCACAGATGAACTCTAAAACACCAACAACTCTGACCGAAATTGCTTCATGTGTAAAAGAATAGGGTTAATGTGAAACAAACCAAATCCTCATGGTTTCACGTGCATTCACAATGTAAAAAGTCTAATGCACATGACGGATGTCCAAACAACAAACATCCACACAATAACTGCCTTCACACAAATGACAAACATGTACAACAAATATATGTTCCCATGACAGCCATCCACACAACCACTAAATGTTGGGATTTGTACTGTTTTCGAGTCTGTGCACATCCGATTTGTGTGTGAAAGGACATCTTCTATACTGTATAGCTAATAAAATTGTTCCTGTGATGGGCTGGCGACCATGTCCAGGTGTACCCTGCCTTCGTCCAACAGTAGGCAGGTTAGACTGGCAGTCCTATAACCCTGAAAGGGATAAAACGGGCTAAGGAAATGGATGGATTCAATTGCTAGAATCTCTGTTGTCCTTATTGAGTTCCTTCTGTACACTAACATCATATTCAGGGATTACAAAGCTGTCACTAACTATCCTGTTAAACCTTTCAAAACATCACAATAAGTTTTAACATATCCATGGTATTCATCAGTATAATTTTGTATCAGAAGTGAAAAACTGCATTTGTCTTTATTTATTATAGATAAGTAAACAGTATCTTGAATTAACCAGGGAGGAATTATGCACAGTAATACAGTTGGACTTAAAATGAATATGTACAAATTCATTATAATTGCAATGTGTTTAATTATCCAACCAAAGGAAATAAAAAGTGTTTTTAAGATGTTCTTGTGGCATTTTCCTCATGATGGAGGACATATATTAAAAGAATTAAAGTTAAAACTGCATTTTTAAGTATTTCTTTATTCAAATTGTTGTGAATAAAGAGAAAACGCAAAAATATAATTGGAAAAAACTTGTAAGTATGACGTAAAAGCTACTGTGGCAAAAGCTCCCTGCTTCACTCCATTCTGATGAATTAACTTACAAATAGATTCATGTATGTCTTTGATTTCCTCGTCTGAGCTGAAATCAGGCTCAGAACAGTACGGCTGGATAGCTCCAATATTGCTCACCATTTTTGTTGCTGCAGTAATGTTTGGTTAAGGGGCTGTAAGCTAGCGAGAGGGCATGTAAAGAGATGGATGATGTATAGGGGGGTAAGCTTACTCCACACAAACAGTCCTGCCCACAGCTCAAAGGAAACATTTTTTAATGTGCTCCCGTTGATTTTCCCTAGAAAAGGACAGTTTTTCTTTTTTTTTTTGCCTAAAATAGCATAACCATGATTAAAAGATCACTGGGAACATTTAACAAATCAAAAGATGATTGGAGTGGGTCTTTAAGCCCCAATTGTACTCTTCACAAATGTGTGACAAGTTCACTGAATCATGCAAAGCATTAGTAGTAGTGCTATTCATTTCTCCCACTGTTTTTTGTAAAAAGAAATAAACTCGCAAAACAACTGAATGGAAAGTAGAGTATTTATAAGATAGATGCGCATCAGAAACAAACTGAACTCATTAGCTCTTCAGGAGCTTCAACAGGAAAGTCGCCTCTAGAAGGACTAACGTTTATATAACAATGAATGGACGAACAATGGAAAACAACAACTCATGTCTACACAATGCCAAGCACACACTTGATAAATGTCCTCACACACACCTCACAACAACTAAGCTGCACACGTGCGCAAATATCATCACAAGTAATAAGCTATATCAACACAAACAACACATTTCTTTCAAGCAACTAACACTGTCAGAAAGCCTCATGTTTGCATATTAACTAAACCTGGACAATGGGCAGGGATCCTTCCACGGGCGTAAAAGTCCAGCTATGTCCTTTCATAGTGGGTTACAGAGAGGACAGCGCCTGTATTTGCGGTTCAGTCTGCTTTAGACTGTTTGTCTGTTCAATGACAATTGAAATCTATGAATTCCTACATCCAGTCTGAATTATCCTACAAAGAGAGTACAGATGAGCAAAGACGCAGTTGAGCAGACCTGATAGTGGAGCTATGGACATCACTGAGACTCCAAAGCAACCAGTTGTTCTGCAATGCAGTTGTGCTCATTAGTTTACATACCCTGGGAAAATAATTATTTCATAGTCATTTTTCAGACAATATGATTGATAAAACACATTTTCTACTTCCCAAATGACCCCAGTTGTATTGCCTCCTTTCGCATCAATAACAGCTTGAAGTCTCTTGTGGATGAGGTTCTTTATTTTCTCTAATGGTAAAGTAATCCATTCTCAAGTTCCTTCAAATTCTTGGCCGGTCTTGCTTGAACTGAATGAGATCTCCTCAGAGTGGCTCAGTAATACTGAGTCGGCCACTCCACAGGTGGACTTGTGTTTTGGATCGTCGTCATGTTGAAACGTCCACATGCGTCCCTTGTGCCTCTGAGCTGAAGAGTGAAGTTTTCCTCCATCAAAGCGACAGATAATGTGATGCCTCTAGACGGTTCATCTTGCCATCAATTTTGACTAAGTTTCCTGTGCCTTTGTAGCTAATACATCCCCAAACCATCAGAGATCCTCCCCCGTGTTTCACAATAGGAATAGTCTTATTTTCATCATAGGCCTTGCCAGTACCTCTCCAAATGATTATGGTTGTGGCCAAAGAGTTCAATTATGGTCTCACTCAAAATATTGTGGTCCAGAAATTTGGTGTCTTGTCTCTGTGTAACGTCCGTCTGAAGCCTCAAACTATGAGAAATGCTTAAGATGTAATAAAGGATTAATGGATCTGGTAAACACAAAAAAACATCAAGTTGAGACAAGGAAATGGAAGGAGGGTCCTCCAACCAGCAGATGGTAGTTTCTGCAATGAATTTGAGGGACTTCTGTAGCTCCAAAATGCAGTGAAGCAGCAGGGTCCAGAAGGAAATGAGAGAGGCTGCAGTATGGGGAAGACTGGCACCAGATTATCCACAATGGGTCAGGAACAAACCATCCACATGAAATTCAATACAGAAGACGTGTTCTGGTAAGTAGCACAATAAACAGGTCCAGGGCAAAACAAACTAAGGTCAGGTCCAAAAACAGGTTTAAAAAAATCTTGACACAACAGGAGAATGGCTGGACGTAAAGGCAGTGGCTCAATAAACTCTGGCATCAGGGACTACTCAGATGCAGAATTTATAGGAGGTGCCTTTCACAGGTGCCTCATTGTACATCTTGGAACATCCCCACCACAGTTTTTCAGAATCCAAGATCACAGTGAAAGTTATTTACAGGTTTTTCTTTGTATCTCTAAGAATTTTTCTGGCAGTTGCATCAGAAATTTTCCACATCCTTTTCCTGTTTTGTAGAATTCAGTTACCCTTTCCCATAGATAATTTGACAGCTCTTTAGCTTTCCCCATGTCTCAGGATCCACAAATGTCAGTGCAGCACTGGATGAAGGATGCAAGGGTCTGTTGGGGGCCCAGAAACTCTATGACTGTTTGTGCACACACATTGGTTAAAGGGAAACCAGTCACAGGTAAGAATGGTTACCTTTAGCTGTCATTCAAACCCTTCTGTATCAGCTGGTGTTCATGTTTTCAGAACAAAGTCATCAGATAATGTAAACTAGATATGATTTAAAAAGGGTTTTAAAACAGATTTTTTTGAACATACATGGCTTCACCCAACCGCTGCGAGTGGGAAAAATGTTTTTGTTTCATTCATGTTGTATGAAAAATGACCAAGAAATGCTAATTTCTTCAAGGATATGCAAACTTCTGAGCACAACTGTATTGACTGGTGATTTAAATACCAGTAATCAGTTCTGTGATGGACATCTCTATCTAAAACCCCTTGATGTTTTCTGTTGCATGCAAGTATTAAAATGCATTTAGAACAAGTTAGCCTTTGTTGAACCAAGCCAAACTGAATTGGATTAAGGTAACTTTTAAAAAGTCTTTCTTGGTTTGATGTTTCCTGCGTTGTGTGTAGTGGCTTGAGCCAACCCTCTTGAACCTTTGTGAACTGGCACCCCACCCCCCACCCCACCCTAACTTCTAGGGGACTCATACATAAAATAGAAATAATAGAATGAGTTGTGTATGAGAAACTGGAACTCACAAAAACATGTATAGATAAACACAATAACAAACGTGTGCACTTTGCCTATCAAACACAAGGGTAGATGTGGTCTTGTTTTGATTTAATGAATATACTGGTTAAATGGAAGTTAGTTTGGTTTAATCAAAGGATTTCAGAACTAGTCATTTGGTTAGTTAGATGCTAGGAGCTCTCAGAACACACCTGGACTTTGGTGGCTCGGTGCTCTTCAAGTCCTTCTAGAACACAAATGTCCGTGGTCAGCTTTGAGGAATTGCTCACATGCTTTTGAGGCAGAAAAATGTTTTTTTTTTTAAAAAAAGCTTCTTTACCACAAACTCTGAGTATGTGCTGGCAATAGAAGCCATACTGAAGTTACGTTGCTTGCAGGAGGGAGTCCCATTAGGCTGGCCTTTGTTCTCCTTGTTGCATCCACCAAATCTTGGGAGTGGGGACTTATATCCATCTAGAGCCTGGAAGAGGCCAACAAAGCAGAAAAACTGATGAACTTCAATCCTGAGAGGAAAGTGATGAACCCCAGTGGTGAACTAACCTTTCTGCCTGAGAGAGAGGGGCTGGGCACAGGAGAGCGACACACAGTTGCACTATAGAGGGAGCGCAAGGTGCCGTTACAGGCGGCACTGGAAGTGCTGGAGGTGGCATTGAACTGGTGACAGAGCAGACTGGTTAATATAGTCATGACAGAGTACTTCTTAAATGGATCCAAAACAGGCAGACAGAAACAAAAGTCACCATTTTTTTAGATTTATTTGGAGTAGTCTGGCCAAGGAACCTGTGTTTGACTGGTGATCGTACTGTTGTTCCATACAGCATATCCTCCTCCAGCTGCTGGCTCTTCTTGGAGTGCTGGAAATGTATTAAGATGTCTTAGTACAAAAACATTGCCCACCCACAGTGTTCTCTCGTTTATTGTGGGATGTAGGTGCCAAAATGGTGTGTTCACTTGACGGCAAGCAATTTCTTGTTTACACTGGTGGAGCAGGCGTGTCACTGGGGTAGACATAAATGAGGTTTACTCGGGTTGGATCAGTTGGAGCAGGTGACCTGGGGATGTACACTTCTTGCTGCTCACTAACACTACAAGGCTTTGAACACTTTTCAATGCTATGATGCTTTGTTGAATGTTTTGTGGAATGCTTTGTTGAATGTTTGGTAGCATGTTTTGTAGATCGTTGTTGCTTAGTTGACCATCTTGTTCAAAATGATAATGCTTTGACGTCACTTTACGCAACTCTTTATCATAGCCTTTCACGATAACCCACAAATGCAAATAATAAATGAACATATACACTTAAATTAATCATCTTCAAACATACAGATATTTGTGCGCATCATCAATGGCAGTTATCCCCCATTCGCTCACAGCAGAGCATATTTAATGGAACGCCACGGTGGGGCTGAGTTCTAAAGATAACCTGTGAGAAGTGATGGCTGCGAAAGAGGATATAGATGTATTAAGGCTGTAAAATCCTCACTACACACTTTACACCCTTTTCTCAGACAGACATGAACATTTCCGCACTTTTCTCTCTTGTTTAAACTCTCAAAGGTTAAACCTTCATAGAAAATGAGTCCAGGATTGCAGAATGAACACAAAGATCTGATTGCAGTTTGAAATTTATGTGACAAACTGAATGCATTCTGCACAGGTGACATGGCACAAAAGGGACCTAATCAGGACACTGAACCCACTTTACTGTGTAAAGAAATGATAAAAATCATGCAAAACCGCACTGAAATAAGTCAGCAAAACAGTGAGGCCGCAAAATGTGAACCATGAAATAGTGAGGGAACACGGTACTTCTTATTGGCTCTCCAACTTCAAGTTGCAGCTGATTTAGTTGACATATTTGATCACCTTAAATCCTGGAAGCTTAAAGAGCACACCTTAATGACCTGTTGATTTACTACATTCATTTCCACCATTAGAAGGAGGGAACAGAAGTCTTCCACTCACCCGCTCCAGTTTCTCCTTCTCCTTCTGGTCGCGATGCAGCTCCCACTGCTCCTCCACAAACTGTATGAACTTCTGTCCGTTAACCAGGAAGCTGCAGCCTTGCTCGTTCTCCCAGGACTGGATCTGGACCTTCAGCTTCTTTTCCAGCTACAATCACAGTTTGGTCAGATCTGCTGATGTGTGTTCAGAGGACTGACCTTAGCCTGTTCTTAGCCTGACCTTTGGCAGATTCTTCTGCAGCTCACAACGTAGTTTCTCCTCCTTTAGCAGGTTTCCTCCTCTGTTGGTGAACCTGGATGGATCTGCTGCTTTTTTCTGCACAGGAAGATGAAGACGTCACTTCAACACTCACAGCTTTCAGAGATCACACTGCTTAAACACGAGTCTGAGCACTGGTGTGTGCACGTGCACTGACCTCCAGGTCCTGGAAAAGCCTCCAGCTTTCCTTCCACCTGTGAACTCCATTGAAAAGCTCCTGGTGTTTCTCGTAGTACTGCTTCAGGTGGTGCAGTTCAGCATCATGCACAGCAAGCAGATCCTCGTCAAAGTTCACTGGAAATCAGACCCCCTAAGAAAATGACCTCATTTAAACAGCATCAGCAACAGTGAGGACCCACCACTGTAGAACGCTGTGAAGTCCTGTCGCTGCTCGCTGCTGTAGAGGCACTTCTCCCAGAACTCCAGGATCTCTGAGCGGAGAGCATCTGTGACGCTGCGGATGTTGAGCAGCTTGAGTTCCTCCAGATGGCGCTCTTCTGCTTGTAGCTGTGGGGGCAGCAGAGCGTGAGCAGAAAGGCAACTCTAAAGTTCAGAGATCCTCGCTCTCACTTACTGCTTCCAGGTTTCTCCTCTTGGACGTGACCATGTGCTCGCCAAAGGCCTCGCGATCCCCTGTAGAAACCTGCAGGAGCTCCCACAGCTGCCGTATCTTCCCCCTGTGAGCCTCGCATTTCCTCTCCTGCTCTACCCTGCGCTCCTCCAGCTGCTCAGAGGTTGAAGGCAGTCAGTGAATCAGCAACAGAGTTTCAGGGGTGAGAGCAGATCTGCCTTTCCTTCCTCTGTGCCCCCCCATACACAAACCTGGTGGGTTTCTGATGCTACAATATTTAATTCCCTGTGCTCGGTTCCGCACCCGCAGCCGCTCTATGTAGTCATCTGATCAGATGGATGAGCCTTGAGGTCATGAGAGCCACTAGTTTGTTTTGAACTCAGCTGCAGTTCAAGAAAGATTTTCAACAGCAAAATATGCTTAGTTTGAGAAACACGTCTTAGTGACTAGAATTTCTTTTATCAAAGTAAGAATTTTTGGTAGGACCGTTTTTCTTACAAGCAACTAGAAGTACTTTACAGAAATGCAGTTTTGGCAATTACCAGAGAAATCCAAATAAACAATAAATGAACCAGTACAAGCAGTCCTGGTAATGTGTCAAAACCTTTGACTGTATAAGAGAACTGGAATGAGTGGCCCCTCCCCCTGCATTCCAAACAGAAAGAATCTGCTGGCTCCTAGAAGCCAAAACCTCATTCCTAGAAAACCATTCCTAGATAGAATTATTTACACGTTCATCTCCAGCAGGTTAGGCTGCTGTAACGCTCATTTCTCTGGACTCTGTAACAGTGTTGTTAGGCAGGCAAATTTAATTCTGAATGCTGATGCTTGGGTCCTGACTACAACCAGGAGGTACCACCACATCAGTAAGGCTTAGAACCAAAAAACATCTGACATGTTTGTCCCACATGAATCAGCTGAAACTCTAAAAAGCTCAGAGACAGAGCTTTTGCTGACACCTTTGCTCTAAGAAATCAGTCAAAAATGTCCACCCTGTTGGCAGATTTTCTTTAAAAAAAAAACGAGGTAAGAAACACGGTCTTACCAAAAATGCTTATTTTAACAAAAAAAAGTTCTAGTAATTAAGACGTTTTCTCAAACTGAAATTATTTTGCTGTTGAAAATCTTTCTTGACTTGTTTTCTTAAAAGACAGAAAATAAGACATTTTTTTCTTGAAACAAGAGCATTTACTTTCTTTAGATTCAGTGTTTATAGAGCAGAGTGAGGACTAAACACAACAAAGTTCAGTTTCATGCTGCAAAAACGTAGAACAATTACGTTAAACTTTCATTTTAACATTGATAGAATGTACTGAAAGATCCAGCCCAGATCAAATACAGGGTTGTGTCAGGAAAAGCCTCTGCCAGAGCACCTGTGCAAAGCAGGGAAAGCTACGTCGCTGTGGCGACCCTGAAGGGATATTCCAAAAGGTGAACAAGAATGCACGAAATGAAAGAAATCTGCCAGAGCCCTGACTTCAATCCTATTGAGAATCTGTGAAGAAGTTAAAGATGTGAGTGATGGTGAAATGACCGTCGCAGTCTGAAAGAGCAAGCTTTTGACTACAGCAAAAATACTAGTGGAGATTTGCAACTTGTCTGCACTTACAGGAAGCCTGTGAAGAAAAAAAGACACTAAAGGCTTTTCTGTTGTTAATTGATTCATGATGCCTCCTGTACAACTACCTTCTGGGAAACACCTGTGTCATTTCATGGCAAACCCTCATTTGATCAGGGGACTGGTCTCCCTGGTCAAATTTACCACAGCAGACATGCAAAAGTTCAGGGGTTATAGAAACCCCACACTCAACAAGTTCAGTTGGGGTGGCATGTTGGTCCAGAGGTCTTCTATTGTGTGTGTGCTGTGAGTGATGTTTGATATGTGTACATTGAGAGTGTGTTGCAAATATGTCTGCATTGTGTTCTGTATTTGTGTTCTGTATTTGTGTTCTGTATTTGTGTTCTGTATTTGTGTGCCTTGTGTCATCACCCTGCTGCTGCTACTAGCATGCTGTGTTGAGTGTTTATGTTGTGGCATCAGTTTCCAGAAGACTGTTAATCAGAAGTTTGGTCTCCTTGCCTGATGGAGCAGCAGCCTCAGGGATGTGACGTTGTCTCTGGACAGGCAGAAGGAGTCCTCGTCTTCGCAGACCACATCCTTCTCAAAGCTGGTCTCTGGGATGTGGTCCAGCTCCTCCATACACAGGAGAATTTCCTTCTTCAGCTCTTTGAACTCGGCGTGTCGTTGGGCCTGTTAAGGTCAGTAAGAACATCAGTTCAGGTGGATACTGAGCATCATACAGCAGGTCTAGCCAAGCACAGCCGTCACCTTTTCTGCATTTCGGTGGGCGATGTACTGTTTAAAGTTCTCCAACTGCTCCTGTGAGGGAACTGAGTCTGAAGTGAGGCCAAACGGCGTGCAGACTAGAACATCGCACAAGTCCTGTTCCTGATCCAGCAGATCCTGGAGCTGTTGCATCCGTTGACCTCTCTCTTTCATCAGGGCTTCCACCTCAGTGCGGATGTTCTTCTCCTGCTGGAGAATGCTGAGCCCCTCTTCCTCCTAAAAAACAGACAGTTTGTTTCTCCTGACAGACTGATCTGAGAGGAGATTTTATGGAAACAAGAGAAGGCTCTAGAGAAGCCGTAGGGTTTTGAAGTTCCATTCCAATCATCGATTGATCTATTCTGAAAGTGTTCCCAGTGAGCTTTTATTGAGGGTCAGCAGAAAGAATGCAGAGAGAACTGTAAGAAAGGAAATGTGGAGGATCTCCAGGATCAGGGCATGGCAGCCCTGAACAGATTCAGTCAAATTTTTCTTCAAGCTTAAAAATGAGCTAATTTAGCCTTCAGGAAGGTTTAGGAAAATTAGCCTTTCGATAATTTTAGTTGATTTAGAGTCTACAGAAATGTAGCTAAATTAGTCTTTAAAAGGTTTTGGCTCAGTCAGCAGTTTAAAAGGATTTAGTAACTATTGACTCTTCACAGATTCCCACTAGGCACAGAGATCTTTTATCTATTCCCCCCTTTACTTGCTTCTCTGTTTACCTGTGACGACTTATCTATAATACAACTTCCAAAACGTTTGTGGAGGAACGCTGTTTGTAAGGTAAATTACTTGTAACATTCAAGTAAGTTTACCCGTTACTTTAAAAAACAAGCAGTCTTTCCACAAATGGAAATAACCTCTTTCTAAATTTGCCAAGTTGCTTTCATTGTGGACCAAATGTCTGTTCCTTTGACAGCAGACGCTTTACTAAGGTAAAACATCTTCATTAAGTAATATACTTAAAGCTGCAGAAAACCTTGTAAAGATTTCTGTGTCACCACATCAATAACAACTGACTGACTTACCAGCCAAACACACTATTTTACATAGAAAAACCTCAGGGTTTGATTTAATAAAATTACATTATGTTAAATGCAAACAGAGAGGAAGTCACAACTCATTTAAACTTGAAATTAAAAACAATTTTCTAACTTTTCTTAGTAGCTTCTTTATTTATTTCTATTCAGAATCGTTGTTCTCTACTTTTAGTGTTTTCACACCGTCAATGAAATATTTTATTTTTCTATCACAGATAGGTTGTTTGCTTTAGAACAGCAGCACAACAATGCAGTGAAAAATTCCCAGCAGCCCCATGAGGAGAGCTGTCAATCACCTGCAGTCTAAACCAGCTGAACATGATCACAGTTTTAACATTTTATGACTTGGTTTTAATTCGCCGCATGTTGTGTGTGCGTTGGGGGGGGTGCACTTGTATTCCTCACATGCAGACAGCAGATGAGCGTGAAAATGGTTCTCAAAGTGAACACGAATCTATAATTCTGTCACACACGGATGTGTTGCTGAGAGGTTCTAAATGAAGCTTGTAGATAGTGAGTTTTCATCTGCTTGTCCGTCCCTGTCCGTTCCCACTGACTTTACATCCGTCCCTTCTGATGCTGCTGTTAGTCCATCAGGTTTAGGCTCCAGTTCTGTCAGGATTCCGTTCAAAATCGCTTCATGTCCTGCAGCTTCATGAACCAAAAAAGAGCACTACATGATGGTGGTGCCTGTGCGTTTGTGTGTCTGCGCGGTTGTGTGCCTGTGCGTTTGTGCGCCTGTGTGCCTGTATGTACTTTTTTGTGCCTCTGCGCCTGTCCATCTGTGCGTTTGTGCTTTTTGTGTTTGTGCGTTTGTGTTTGGGTGCTTTTTCTGTGTCTGTGCATTTGTGCGTCTGTGCATTTGTGTTCCCGCAGTGAAATTCAGACCCTGTTTAGATTATTTAGATATCATGGCCATTTCAAAGCTCACAGCTATAGATATGCATTACGCATCAGATCAATTCATATAGATCTCTATTTCACATTGCGGTTCAGATCTTCAGCAGATGACTTTCCTACAGCTAATTGTGTTGTGGTCTCATCATGTCTTGCACTTAGTAAACAAGTAATTTGGGTGTTTCCTCCCACTTGACACATGATGTTTTCTGGTTATCTAATAGACGTCGTTAGATAACTAGTAGACATTAAGAGTTCGTTACAAAAGATCTGTTAGTGTAGTGGTGTAATAGTGTGAGGCTGCAATTCTGCCACAAATTAAATCAAATCTCACAATTAAATTTATTCAATTTTTAAAATCCAGAATATTAAAATTTCATAACTTTTCCAAAACTTTACAGCTTTCATTTTTTACAAACTTTTCATGGATGTAAAAGTTGCATTTTCAATTTCTAAAACGTTTCCAGGTTTTCATGACCGTAAGAACTTGGACATAGAAAGATTGAGCAAATTTTGCCTCAAGAAAGAATTGAAAGAAAGAAATGAATCATGTAAATCACAAACAGAGCTTCTGCGTGAATGGATTGTGCTCTGGTTTAACAAGGACCACCACCAGTGCTGTGGACCAACATGGTACTGCAGCGGTAGAAAAATGCTCAAAGGAGAGACGAGCGGCATGTTTGTAGAGAATGAGTGGAAAAATGGTGGATATGTTGTCTGGTAAAGGTGTGATTGCAAGTGGCAAAGAGGGACACTCCGGTACATTCTAGTTGCAATGTGTAGAAGGGTTCAGATGTAATGTGTGACTGAAGAGTGTCAGCAAGCATGAAAGGAAAGGTGTAGAAGACTGTGGTGAGAGAAGCCATGCTGTCGGTTTAGAGATAGCGGCTCTGAGAAAGAAAAAGGAGGCAAAGCTGGGAGTAGAAAAGCTGAAGATGTTGAGGTTATCTTTCGGAGTAATGAGGATGCAAGGGATCAGGAATGAATCCATCAGAGGAACAGATGATGGTAGATGTTTTGGAAATAAATGCAGGGAAGCAGATTGAAATAGTGGACTTGTTCAGTGTGATGATGTTTGTAAAAAGATGCTGAGGATGGAGCTACCAGGAAAGAGGTCTAGAGGAAGCTCAAAAGTCATCGGGAGTCAAGCAGGACACCATGAGGGTTGGAGTGAGTGTGGAGGAAACATCGGCTTTTAATAAAACACACAGACCCTTCTGACCTCAGAGCTGTAACAAGCCTGACTCAATCCCAAGAACGTGTGTTATAGAGATGTTTGATATTGATCGTTTTACCTGAAAAACCGGCAGCTGCAGCTCCAAGCAGAGCCTCTGCATCTCTGCTTTGCATTTGTGAATACTGTGCATGAGCCTCTTCCTCAAAGCCTCCTCTTCCTCAATCATCATTTCCAGCAGGTTCTACAGAAACACAGCAATGGTCAGAGCAGAAACAGGTAGATTTGGGTCGGCCACCTCTGCCCCTCTGGGGTCACAGCCTCACTTTTATGTGGTTCTTGACCATGTTGGTCCTTTGGAGCCTTTGCTCCTCCGGAATGCCGATCTCCTCCCAGATGTCCTTCAGGCGGCTCAGTGCCTTGTTCAGGCAGGACACAGCTTCAGCAGCCAGCAGCTCACTGGGATGATGCGGGGGGCAGACAAGGTCAGAAAAATCTTCATCTTTTCAATAACTTTTAAACACAAAGCTTTGTCAGAAAACTATCAGGTTAATGCTGACCGTGAAAGTAAAGAACATTTTATTTTCATTTACTGTAATCTGTAGAATCCACAAGACTTCTGCGGCGATGAAAAGTCTAATGATTGAAACGCTTCGACGTGGTTTTAACTTTCCTTTTAACTTTTTTTGGGGACATTTCAAATATAGATCTAATGTTAGAATATGGCTTTTTTGTCTCATTTTGATAAAGCCAGACCAGCCTTCATGGTCGTTTCAGGTGTCCTTCTATTCCTGCTCTCCTTTTTTTAGGTACATTTGCAGCAAAACTTTAACAGGATCTCTGGAAATATTTGTACCGACACCGGCACACTTTCCTTGCTTTGTCAAATCAGTACGTTTTGAATGCAACCTCTCAAGCTGTTTGCCCTGTGAGTTTGCAAGAAGAGCATGTGCTCCACTACCTCTAGTAGTGCTGTTGAGTTCCTGCCGATGCTGCTACTAAGAGTTTGGCTGTTTTCTATTGATGGGGTTTTGGCAATTGTGACCCGTTTGGGGGGGATGCTTTGGGTTGGAGGGTGGATTCTGGGTGGGGGGGGGGTTTCATTTGTATCTCTGTTATAAGCAAGATTTTGTCAACTTTTTTGTTTTTTCAAAGTAATGATTCCATTGATGCACTCTGAAATGGCTAAACAATTGGAGATGCCCATGACTACAGAGGAACTTTGAACGGCCATTTCTAGTATGCAGGGAGGTTAATGTCCTGGGCCTCATGGTTATCCAATCGAGTTTTACATACAATTTCAACACAAATTGCCCCCCCTTTGATAGCCATGTTTAATGAATCATTTATCATGCAAAAGCTCTCACCAACACATAATCAGGCTTCTATCTGCCTTATCCTTAAAAACATAATGATCCTCTTTCCTGCTCTTCATATTGGCCAATTAGTTTGTTAAATGAAGACTTTAAGGTGTTATCTAAAATGCTCGCTCTACGTCTTGAACCTGTGCTGCTTACATTAATCTCCCCTCACAAACTGGATTCATTAAAAATAGACACTCCTTTTTCTACTTAAGGCGATTGTTTAATACAATCTACCAACGTCCCAAATTCTTCTGTACCCTCGCTCTGGATGCAGAAAAGGCCTTCGACCGTGTGGAGTGTGTGTGTTTGTGTGTGGGGGGGTTATTTTACACCCTGGAGGCATTTGTTTCTGTTTTAATTTTATTATATGGATTAAGTTATTATACTCCTACTCCTCCTTGTTTGCCTCTGTAAAGACAAAAAGCACACAATCAGCATATTTCCCTCTACATCGCTCCACTCGACAGGGCTGTCCCTTAAGCCCCCTCTTATTTGCTTTAGCTATTGAGCCTCTATCCGTCGCTTTTTGCTCTGATCCACGCACTGCAGGAATCTTCAGGAATGGTGTGGAACAGAGAGCCTCTCTTTATGCGGATGATCTTCTAGTTTATATTTCAGATCTCTCCGTTTCTATCCTGCAGTTCTCTCTATAAATCAGCTCATTTGGTGATATTTCAGGCTACAAGCTAAATTTAAATAAAAGTGAATTATTTCCTCTAAATAAGCCAGCACACAAATATCCTCTTCATAGCTTTTCTTTTAGAATTGCTTCTCACTGTTTTAACTATCTAGAGATTCAGGTAACTGACAGGTTCAAGGACCTCAATGAAGCTAATTTCCCCCCCCTGTTGAGTTGTATTCAGGAGGATTTGGATCGCTGGTCAGCACTTAACCTGTCTTTAACTGCTGGAATTAACTCCATCAAGATTAACTTTCTGCCAAAGTTTTTACATTTATTTCAATGCTTCCCATTTTCCTCTCAACCATTTTCTCGTAAAATTGATACAATAATTTCAGAATTTATCTGGAATAAAAAAGTCCCTGGCATCCGCAAAGACGTTTGACAAAGACCCAGAGTGTTAGGTGAGATGGCTCTATCAAACTAAAAATTGTATTCTTGGTTAGCTAATTTTTTAGTTTTGCTAATCAAATATTTCCTCAGTTCCCTAATGTACCCACTGAGTCACCCTTAGATACATTCTTTAGGCCTGCTGCTTCTCTAAAGGGAATGATGACATACCTCTACTCTCAAATTTACTCCCTCGGACTCACTTCTTTGGATTCAATAAAGAAGCTTTGGGAAACAGAGCTAGGAGAGGAAATCCCTGGGGGCATATGGGAAGTTGCTCTCAAGAGGGTAAATAAATCCTCAATCTGGTTCAGTGCAAGATTCTCCACCATGCTCATTGGACTAAAGTTAGAATTTCTAAAATTTAGAAGGATGTGGACCCAGCTTGTATCAGCAAACTATGTCCACATGTTCTGGTCTTGTCCAGTTCTACATTCTTTCTGGGAAGACATTTTTAGATTGTTGTCCCAGATCACAAATCAAATAATTGAGCCTAATCCTTTGACAGCTATCTTTGGTACACCTCTGCCATCTATCCCATTTTCCTCATGAGAGTCTACTCTCGTTTTTTTTTTTTTTTTTTTAATTTGTTTATTTTTATGTGGTCTTGTGCCATTTTGTTGTGACTTTTTATTATTTTGTCTATAGATCTGTCTCATAGGGGTTTACTATTACTATGAATCATTCTTTTTTAGATGTTATACTTGTTTACATGCACAAAAATCAATACACAAATTGTGGGAAAAAAAATAAATCAAGTGCGTGACTTTCACACATATACACACTTGTGATCACAAATCTACCTCCATAACCAAGGAGTCTAAAAGTTAATTTTCAAATCTTTGGTTTTTAATTTTTTAGAGGTTTAGAGCTAAAACCCCCATAAAAGGATATCATTAGAAAACTGATCATGTGTTGCTGTTCAGCAGCACAAAGTCAAGACTGAATCCGTACCTTGGACCGCTATATTTTGTTCTCAAGGCAAACGCGCATGATAATTATTTTCCATACAACTAGTTGGAATGGGGGGTTTCTTTAATGGTGGGCCACTGACTGCATGTGAGAAGTGGATCGAGTGAATGTGACATCAACCACAGAAAATGCCTTACTTCTAGCTTTAGCGAAATTAAGCAATTTTTCCAGACCTCGCCATGTTGGAACCAGATGCCAGTGATTGGTCCAAGTCGGTCTCAGTCAACATTTCTAGGACAACTACTGTGGCCAATCAGGAGCTTGTTCAAAGTCCACATCCCTTCCACTGAAAGCGGCTTAGGAGAATCTATCAAACAAATGCTCAAGCTGGGGTCAGCGGGCACCACATGCTTTTACTAAGGCATCTGTTTGGTCAGTTTATAACTTGAAAAACTTGCGACAAAGAAAAGACACAGAAAAATAATTAGGATTAGCAAGATAGTGTTAAAAGATGCAGCAGTAAAAGAATGGTTATTTTGACAAATAGAATAACTGAGTAAAAGCTGTTTATTACTCAATAGACGTCAATGGGGTTTTGGCTTTTTGGAAACCAGCAGGTACTTTCTTTTGGGAACATGATGGGAGTTGACTAACTCAGTCCAGTTCTCTTTTACAGTCAATGTTCTGTAACCCCAAAATAGGGTTAAGCAGGTTTAGAACAGGAGTGGTAGGATGAAGGTGTTGAATAATAATGGTGCACCCCTATAAAGTGAAAAACTTCTTTAAAAGTTAATTAGAACTCATTGGAAAGGACTAAAAGGGCATCCAGGGGGTGATGAAATCACAAAACCAATTCAACAAGAAAAGTAAAAAAAAAAAAAAGAAGAAATCAGGATTTTAAGGAGGCAGCAGGGTTTGAGAAAAAAAGACTGTTAAGACTTGCCTGAAATAAATCAAATAAATAATCTAATAAAACCTGATGACAACGCAGATATTCACCAGGAAAGTGTGCATTCCCACCAGAAATGAATGCATCGTTTCAGCCCTGTACCCGTGTGACCTCTGATGAGGTCATGTTCTACCAAAGGGCAGACCCATGGGCAAGATTTTCTTATTGCAAAAACAGGGAAAGCCAGGTCCATCCACTCAAAAAGGTTGCAGGTTAGAATCTGGTGAATATGTTGTCGTGAGTCGCACTTTCTTAATCGGATTAGCAGTGAAATCTGAAGTAAAGACGCGGACATTGTCAGTGACTGATACAGACAGTTGTACTGCAGAGAAATCTCCCTCTCCTTTAAAAATATATATGTATTTGTTTGCGCTTTCAAAAGTCACAACCTTCAATATAGGGACGGGGTGATGCTAGGTTGACTGCGACAGCGGAGGTCCCCCCATATCGCATCTGTCACTCACCTCCTTCTCATGTCGCTCCGCACAGTTCGTCCGTAAAAACCGTCTTTTTGTCCGGCTCCTGGTGAACTCGCTGCATTCACAGTCAATGCAGGTTCTCTCTGTGAATTTCTGCAGTTCAAATTACGCACGCGGTGGCGTTCTGGCTTCTGATTGGTTGAATTTCTGAAGGTCCACCAAGCGAATCACCCGCGTGAGCCGCTTGTAGTCCTTCCGTTGGTCATAGAAGCAAACCGACCCCCAAAGAGCTGCGGTGTGAGCCGGTGTTTGAAACAAACCGACAGTTACCGGTCATTGGCGGCTGCGCAGATCCCGCACCGTCATGAACGTTAATGCATTCCTTCTAAACTTCAGGATCAAAACAGCAAACATTAGGGGAAAATAGCGTTTGTTTTTCTCATATCAGATGTTATAAGTCAACCCAGTAAAAAGAAATAGTTTACCTCGATCAGATTATTTTATTTAGATTATTGAAATACAAATGATTCGAATCAACTCAAACTTTATTTAAAACGCACCTCGTTATACAAACCAGTCTGTAAAACGGAGTGTTATAAATAATAACAAAAAAAATTATAAATGAAAAACAAAAAAAAAAAAAAACAAAACACAGACATTTACACACAAAAAAAACTTCAATTAAAAAAAGGCTGATTTTCATTTATCTTCTTGTATTCATCATTTCTCAAAATCAATCAAACTCACCTTCATACATACCGGTAAAGAAAATGGCACCTCATCAGGGTAGAATATTGTATATTGGGATTAGGAGGGGGGCAGAAGGGTTGAGAGCATTGACCGTATAAGAGAAGTGGAAAAAGTCACCCCTCCACCCGGGTGTTCCACGAACTACCCGCTGGTTCCAAGAAGCCCAAGTCCTATAGACTTCTATAGAGAAATAAACAGCTATTCAGTCATTCTATTTGTCAGGATAACCACTCTTGCACTGATAAACTTTTTTTTTCTTTTTTTACATCTTCGTGCTAATGCTATTTTTTCCTTCATATTTGTTCTTTATCACAAGTTTTTCCAGTTCTAAACTGACCAATTAGATGCCACAATAAAAGCATGTGGTGTCCACTGGCCCCTAACTTCAACCTCTGATTGACACACTCTCCCAAGAGGTGTGGACTTCAAACAAGCTTCCTCATGATTGGCAACAGTAGTTGCTTTAGAAACGTTGATTTAGACCAATCACTGTTTTGCACCAAAAATTGACATCTGTATCACCGAAAAATGTCGACTTTATTGGCTTCATGTTGTTGGAATCGTAGGTCAGGCATTTCCTATGAGTGATGTCAAACCTGCTTAGTCCAGTTCTCTTATATAGTCAATTGTTAAAATCAATAAAACCTATTATTCTACAAATATTCACTGTCACCTAATCAGTGGCAGAGCTAGAACATCTTAACGGGGGGGCCGGAGGGTGGCGTTGAGGAGTTGAAGGAAGACGCAAAACTTTTTGCTTTCATCAGAAGTTGCAGTACGTTATCCTCTTAGGTTCTTCAGTCATTCTGGAGGTAGCAGCTGTGAACAGAAAGGATCTCCAGATGTTGAAGAAGCTTTTTACTGAAGACACTGATGTCAAGGTGCTCTGTTAGGAAGAAGATGATAAATGGAGAGGGTTTCCATCAAACAACCATCCTTCTTTGATTAATCTGCTCAGGAAGCTAAAGATCTTAATCCAAAACAGAGCCATCTTTTTCAGCCTCTTTAAGCGTCTGATGCTGATGCTGCCCCACAGGGAACTGCAGATGTGCCCTCTTTCTGAAAATGTCACAAAAATGTTAACTAACAAAAGACCAAGCTGCTTTGTGCCTTCTTGAAAACAGTTTCACTAAAGAGTCCTGCAGTTTGTCCAGGTTAACGCTGAGGGTGTTTATATTCCTCTAACACCTTCCAAAAGCACAATCCTTTTGTTAGCTACATCAATTTTGTGATTTGTTTCTGCACCACGTTACAAAATATTCTTTACCCATACTCTGATACACGGAGCAATAATAACGTAATCTGAGTATTTCTACTCATGATTTGTACTGAAAGTCTGAAGTGACAGTGGTTTAAAGAAAGCAAGTTAGTTTATTGTTTTCCCACATGACCATGTAAGATATCAATCCTGTCAGCTCAAACATCTCCAAACTAAGCTCATGATTCCTGTGAGTATATTAAACGGGAATAACGGAATACTCATCACTTTTACAGGTGGAAAAACAAAGAGGAAAGTTTCCCGTTTCACGTTATGATCCAACTTAAATGAGACATTCAATCTTACATCATAAAATAGGTATTAAATATCCATATTTCAGCATAGATGATGGTTTGAATCAAGACAGGTGTTTAAAATCCACTGGACTTTATTTCATCTGTAGCTTGAGGCACACAGACCGACGTGGATCTAGGAGGAGATCCACAGATCAGCAGACCCAGGAGATGTGCAGGTACATCAGGACTAGGCCCGGGGGGGGCTGCTGAGCATAGAGTCATGCATGGTTTCCCAGTAGAGCCTCCAACAATCTACAGCTGTTTGTCACTGCGGTTGTGACAACAATGAATTTATAACCTGGAAGCAAACAGGAGATGAATTACAACCTGACAGGAATCTGACACATCTGCAAAGGTCATTGAAGGACCAGTCTGTAAAATTCTGTCTTCGTGTCCTTGAAGGATCATTACTTTAGCTGATCAAAAAAAAAAAAAAAAACAGTAAAAAAAAGTCAGATATGCAGCTTGGGCTAAAAACTCATTCATTTTCTAAACCTGCTAAATCCCTTTCGGGGTCACAGTGCTGCTGGAGCCTATCCACGCCACTGCTGGGTGTAGGTGGGGTACACCTTTAACAGGTTCTTAGTCAGTTGTATGATCCCACACACATATTGATACCTAGTGACAATTTAAAATCCTCAACTTACAAAACTAAAACAAAGATATTTAACCCATGAAGAATGGAGTTTTAGCTCCAGTTACAGCAGTTACAGTGATCTCTCACTATTTTGAGGTTGACCTTTTGCAGATATTTTTCAGTGCATGCTTTTATCATTTGACAGTGCACTGTTTTCCATCTGTTATAACTGAACGCGCCACAATGACCAAATCGCATTGATGCTGGCCGACGCACTGCAAATCTCACAGCAGGACCTCAGATTGCATCTATGCATTGACGCAATGAAACTGGACAACCCTGGCATGTGAATCGCGTTTGTTGTGAATGCAGCTTTATTGGAACAGAAATTTACAAGAACAGCTGTTTAAAGACCCACTCCAATGAAAATCATCTTCTTTGTGCTTTTAACATGTTCTTGTAGGAGTTTCTCATAATAGAGGACCTGAATATAAAAAATGAATGAGTAAAACTGTGTTTCTGAGTATTTCCTAATTTGTGCCAAAGTCTCTCGTACCACCCTGCTTCTCCTTCCCCTCGTACGCATTTGTTGTCCTTGTCCGAGCCGGCTCAAAACTGCACAGCTGGATTGATCCAATATTGCTCGCCGTTATTTTGTCGTTGCTAATGCTAGCTTGGGGCTATAAGGTGGGGATCTAAAATGTTCCATTATTGTGCATGAAAAACTCAAGGAAAGATTGAAAAATCTCCTAGAGGCATCAGTGAAACATTCTTTTAATATGTCAACAAAAATGAGGCTTCATTTCCATCATTTAACATTTCAAAATAATAGAAAACAAAATAATGGTGTGTGCAAAAGTTTGGACACCCTGCAGAATTAGTACCTTTGTACCTTAGTACTTTCCACCTTTGGAAAGTATCACAGCTCGTAAACACTTTTAATAGCCAATCAAGAGTCTCTGAATTCTTGTTTGAAGTTTCTTCATTGATTCTTCTTTCCAAAAGTCTTCCAGTTCTTTGAGATTTCTGGGATGTCTGTTCCACACTGCTCTTTTCAGGTCTATCCATAGAAGACAGCGTGGATTTGGAGGTGTGTTTAGGATCATTATCCTTTTGGAGAAGTCATCCTCTCTTCAACTTTTTCACAGATGGCATCAAGTTTTTGTCCAGAGTTTGCTGTAATTGGGTGGAATCCATTCTTCCTTCAACTGGTGAAATGTTTCCTGTGGCGCTGGCTGCAATACAAGCCCAAATCATGATTGATCCACCCCCATGCTTAACGGTTGGACGGAGGTTCTTTTCCTAAAACTCTGCTTCCTTTCCTCTCCAAACGTATTTTTTGCTAATAGCGAACATAAAGTTCCATCTGAAGCTGGTCGGTCCACAGAACTTGTGTCCAAAATGCATCAGACTTGTTTCTATGTTCATTTGTGAACTTCAAACGTTGAATTTAGTGGTGAGGACGTAGAAGAGGTTTTCTTCTGATGACTCTTCCATCAAGTATCTAATGACAGTAGAACAGTGCAGCTCAACTCCAGAGTCTGCAGGTCTTTCTGGAGGGATGCTGCAGTCAAACGTTGGTTTGGATTTGCTTTTCTCACAATGCTGAGAGCTGCTCTGTCTCAGATTTTTCTGGGTCTTCCAGATTTTGCTTTAACTCCCACTCTTCCTGTTGACTGTCATTTCTAATGACATTCTGAACAGAGGATATTTTCAGTTTCATTGTTCTGGACAACTGCTTGAAGAACCCATGATGGTGATTGTTGCGGTAAGGTCACATGACTCAGATTATTTACAATCTTTCAGATTGAAATCACCTGGTCTTTGCAAACGATGATTGTGAACAATCCATGTCAGGTCTCAGCTTTTGCAAAGGAAGCGATGCATACTATAATCTCTGCAGGGTACCAAAACTTTTGCACACGCCATTATTATTTTTCTATTATTTTGAAAGGTTAAATGATGGAAATACAGCTCAATTTGTTTACATATTAAAATAATGTCTCATCAGTAAACTGACACCTTTAGGAGATGTTTCAATCTTAGGTTCTTATAGCACAATGATATTTTCCATCCCCACTGCAAGTTTGAGCATGCCGACAGAGCTCCCAGCAACGGGGAGAGGAAGAGGGTCCTGCCCACATACCAACAACGTGTTTCTATTGAGCTACTGCAGCTGAACATAAAATATTTCTTACAAAACAACAGTCTATTTAATTTTGGCTAAAAACGGCACAGTCATAATTAAAAGAGTACTGGGAACCATTTTACAAAAGAAAAGGAAAATGATTGGAATGGGACTTTAAGCACAGGCTTTTATCCATAACTCAAGAGTTCTGCTTGCCTCGCTTTGTCTCACAAGAAAACTGTTTCATACAGAAACACTTGGGTTCTGAGTGAAAATGTGCATTTTTTTTCCTAGTTTTTGGGTGGAGGCTGGACAGCACTTAAGCCACTGACGTGAAGAGCTTGGTATAATGCAACTGTTTCTACCTTTTGCTCTGCCCAGGAAGCGCAGTGCTGAAATTTCTGAAAAGGTACATCCTCCAAGGAACATGACCAGAACCAACCGCTGGGCATCGCTGTTGGGTTCAGCTCTGCTTCCGCCTGAAGAGAGTGTAGCATGTTAAGGTAATCCTGCAGAATCTTTGAGCTATACCCTGCTGTTCTCACCCGTGACAGCAAATTCCTGGCTATTCAGGAGCCTGGTGACTTCTTCAAGCCCCACCCACCCGTCTCTCTCCAGCACCTGTGCAAGAGCAGGAAGATGAGATGAGGTCTGAGCTGTTTTTGCTCTGATCAACAGCTGCTGGGCTCACCTGTTCAATGAGTTTGCAGCTCAGAGGGACGTAGGCACCACTGAAAATGTAAGCCATGTCTTTAGGAACACGCAGGTCATATTCCTCATCTGACTTTGGCACCTGCCGGAAAAAAAACCTCCACATCTTACAAACCTAGAAAATCCAGCAACGTGTGAACAAAGACGTTTGTGGTTTACCAAATTCAGCTTCCGACTCAGAGCTCGAAAATGACTCCTTTTAGCCAAAGACGAGAAGGCGTCAGTGATCTTTCCTGCAACACAAACACGAGTTTCACACAAACACAACTCCACACAACATGACACATATTTCTACAACTTTAAATAACATTTTACAACATCAAAAATATATATTTTAACAACTTCAAAGACCTTTATACAGATCTACTCAACAACAGACTTGTGGGTCAGTTACAACCATATACTTCAACACCACTTTATGTAACCTTATGTATGTTTTTAAACTTTAAACTTAAGAATTATACAACTACGCAAATATTTTGACAAATATTTAACAAATAATGTAACAACTTTAGAGTAGGCTACGTTTTACAACTCTACGTATTATTTTACATGTTTTTATAAAATCTATGTAAGCCAACAAAACTCCATACTTAAAACAAGTCTGTGCAACTTTGTAACACCAACGGTGCCACAACCATTGACTGCATATGAAAATTGGACTGAGGGACCTCTCCCCTCTCGTGTTCCAAACAGGAAGTACCTGCTGGCTCCAAGAAGGCAAAATCCCATAGACTTATATAGAGAAATAAACAGCTATTATCTAGTCCTTCTATTTGTGTGAATAAACTTTCTTACTCTGATACTTTTTTAACGTGTTCTTTTTAATTCTCTTTTTTTTTTGTTGATATTTTTTTCTTTAGTTCAACTAATTCAATTTATAAACTGACCAATCAGATGCCTCAATAAAAGTAGGTGGAGCCTGCAGGCCCCCAGATCCAACATTTGATTGACAGATTTTGTGTAGCCTTTTTTCAAGTAGTAGGGGTGTGGACTTCCAACAAGCTCACTCCCGATTGGTGAGAGTGACTGCCTTATAAATGTTGCCTCAGACCAACTTGGACAAATTACTGCTTATTGACAACGCCTGGTTCCAAAATGGCAGCATCCATATCACAAACGTTTTGGAGATAGAAAATGTGTTTTGTTATGTTGTGCCAATGACGTTAATTTTTAAAAATAAATTGCGTGCATTAGCGCGTTAACGTTGACGGTCTTCGTTTTCAACTTAAGCTCCGTCTCTGTTGTTCTTGATGTTTTTGTGAACAGATTTTTTGTAAGCATTTCATAAATCTTTTGTAAGCCGTGTGCACCCCTGTTCTCAAGTCTTTGCTATAATCAAAAAGCGACACTTTAAACCTACAGGTCGACTTAAATGATCTGAAGTTGATTTGAAGGAGTACTTGTCAAGAAGAATCAGGGCTGTGGACCTGCTGTTTTGTCGTTGACCAGCTTTCCCACTTTGCTCTCCATGACTGTGAGTGTCTCCGCTCCCTGCTGCTCCATCAGCAACCCCAGCTGCCTCAAGTTGGAGAATGTGAGAAGGTGTTCAAATCCATAACTCTGAGGAGAGCAGACATTTCACAAGTTGGTTGTCCGACTTATTACTCACAAAGCTGCTTTTAGGACTAACCTGAAGATACTGTGTCTTTAAAGAGCGATAGTCTTTAGGCAGGAGTCCTGTGACGAAGCAGAATGATGAACAAACAAGAACAACACTTCACCTTTTGAGGAGTGAGAGTGTTTACCGTTCTCTGTGATAGACAGAAGACACAGCATTCGCAAGCTTTCAATCATGGAGATCTGCAGGAAACAGAGCAACTGGTTCAAACTTTGTGGAGTTTCATCTCCTTACTGTAGAGACGAGGACTCACCTGTCTGCTTATGTGCTCCTCTATGAAAGAGATGCTTTCACGGATTTCAAAGCCTTCAAGTAAACCTGTGGAAACATCAGTCATCAAAACCCAATAGGAAGAGCAAAAGGCCCTAAAGCTCGTTCTAATGAGCCCGTCTGAAGAAACTCGGCGGCAAAAACATCAGAAGGAAGAACCCTGACTCACAGTGTTCTCTCTGCAGCAGCTCTTGGAAGTCCTGCTTCGTCTTCTTCTTCATTATAGACTCACTAGCACTGATGTCTGCAATACAAGAAGAGGTAAGCACGCATTTGTACATGTTACCCCATCGAGTTTGCCACACAAACTCACGCAGGCTGAGCAGCCGGTGCTCCTGCTTCAGTCCTTTCAGCTCCTCAGATACAAACGTTTTCATCTGCTTGATGTCCATCCCCTGACGCCTCTGCAGAGTCACAAGACAACAGTGTCAGAGCAGCACCGCCTGACCACCACGAGCTTCACAAATACTCACGCACGTCGTATGCAGTCTGCAGGTTCCTGGCCTTCTGGCTGAGGAAACCAAAGACGTTGGAGAAATGCTCATTTCGAATTTCACTAAAGACCTGTCAAAACAGACAAGATCACTCCAGTGTCTGCACAGAGAGGAAGCTGCAGCTCCCATATCAGCCTTACCTTATCCTGGGAGTTCAGCATGACCTTGACACTTTTGTCAGAGGAGGTGACATCTGGACCAAACTCCACACATCCTGCAGAAAACAAATTGGGATTAAAACTGCAGAGAAACCAGAAGAAATCAGTGAGGAAGCAGAACGAAAGGGGAAAAGAAGCACAGAAGAACGAGAGAGGACTCAGGGGGAACTGAAGAAGAAACAGAAAAATAAAAAACAGACCAGAAAAGAAGGAGAAGAGGCAGAAATAGAGCATCCTCCTCTTACATCCCAACCCCGAGAGCACAGCAAAAAGTCAACTGCCCAATGACCAAAACCAACCACACTTGATCCGAAAAATGTCATCCAGCAGCCCCTCGTACACCACCTGTGAGCACAGAGGAGTGACGAAGTCTACATCTGAGGAGACACAGAGGAGAACCTGATGAGGCTGAGAAGTGCACCAGGACGTCCTACAAGACCAACCCTCCCACCTCTGTCAATGAGAAAAACACTCCCAATCTCAGCAGGACGAACTTGTTTATCACCCTGCTCCACCTGCTCCCTCCACGACTCGTATGTCATCTGCAGTCAAGACAGAAACACTTTTCAGTCCTGTGCAGAAAACGGGCCAGTAGAACCTGGAGCGAGAAGAGAAGACCTCAGAGGAAAGGCTGGCTGCACCTTGGAACAGGAGCCAATCCCATACAGCTTGGAGAACGGGCCATAGACAGAGTGGAGGAGGTGTAGAGCACCACCTACTGTTCTCAGCCACCGCTGGTCTCCTGCCTGTAAACCATACAGATTTAAATTCTGATGTGAAAAAAAGCACAGCTTTGACTTCCTTTTTGAAAACAACACAGCTTTAAGTGATATTTTGAGAACAAAACTGGTTCATCTTCATTGAGCTTTGCAACGTACAACTGCTGAACTCGAAGCAAAAAGTGGTGATGAAGATAAAACATATTTTTTGGAGTATTTATAAGGAACGGGAGAGTTTTAAAGTCCCACCGATCACCTTTTGATCTATTGTTTAAGCATTCCCAGTTGTCTTTTAATTATCATTATGCTGTTTTTAGCCATAATCAAAAAGCCTGTGTCGTTCTCTAGGCCTTAGTTTGTTGAGAGCAGCAGCAGTTCGTAAGAAATTCACCTCTGAGTTGTGGGCAGGGACCGTTGGTGCAAAAGTAAGCCTCTGCTAATTTCCCATGATCTCTTTGTTTACACTCTCTCCTGCTAGCTTACAGCCCCTCACAACCTCATGCTAAGGTTACCAGTGCAATAAAAGAGGTGAGCAATATCAGAGCTATCCAGACATGCAGTTCTGATCCAGATAACAGCTCAGACGAAGGACACAAAGAAGGTTATGGATCTATTTGTTAGCAAGAGAGTGCTTCAGAATTGAGCAGAGCAAAGATTTGATCCACCCATATCACTTGTGCCTCACAAAAGACAGCTTTTTCAAACTGCATTTTTTCATCTGCAACTGATTCATCTCGATTATACTCAGAAAGGCAGCTTTCATCTTAAATTATTTTATATATGTTCTCCATTATGACAAAAAGGTTACAAGAACATGTTAATGTGGCATCATTGTAATTAAAAGATCACTGGGAGTTCTTTTACAATAGATCAAAAGATAATCAGAGTGGGACTTTAAATGAAATCTGGTGTGAAGCACTATAAGACCAAGATTGTTATACCTGAAAACAACAAGAGCCAGCGTGTTGGATAATTATCCCAGCAGCTCAGACACAAGCTGCACATTCTGCAGGAGTTCAAACATCAACTTAACTCTGTAGAAAAGCTCATCTGTTTACCAGAAAATTATCATGAAAGAACTCCGGCAGTTCCATACTTAAGATGTCATCATCAAGGGGCAGGAGGTAGAAGGCCCACTCGTCAGTGGTCACGTCTGTCCGAATACAGAGATAGACAGAGATAGTATTAGCACCAGGCACCTGCCTTTGAGCCTCTAGGAAGACTTGCAGAGAAGCTTACCACCAAAGACACCCTGCTCCTCCAGCACCGCCTCACATGCAAAGAACTGGAGCAGAGGGAAAACATCATGACTAAGATCCAGCACCCTGGAGTTTGTGCAACAGACCTACCTTCTGAGGGGTGAAGATGATCTTGTATCTTCTGAACCTTCCTGCTGCTTTGTCTACATTGACCACGTCTGAGAAATGAGAACAGAATCAGAAAAGCAGCTGCAGCATCAGAATGAAATATCTGCATTTTCATTCCCCCAGAATCCAGTACAGGTCCACAACAGATGTCATGTGACCCCATGTGAGGGATGAGTACTGAAACCAAGTATTTTTTTTTTTTGTCACAGGTGCCATTTCGTTAATTTTTACCAGACCAATAAGTTTCAGTCTTGGCAATATTGTTTAATGGTACAGGTGTAGTGGTGTGGCAACAGTACTTTGTTTCAATGTTGTTTGTTCACCTTTCAGCTTACCATATACTGTATCTTCCATCTATGGCTGCACTCTACGGTAACTGACGCCAGGTCCAACAGGTGTTCGTTACTTTAGTCGCCAGATTCTACTAGTAGCCGGGCTCCTTTAACTGATTTGAACAGGTGATTTGGCAGAGTTTTTATGCTGGATCCCTGCATTTTCAAAGCACAGGGAGACCCAGACAGACAGCAGTAGGGTCTTACCCAAGGACCCACATTGGATGTTTGGCTCAGTTTGCCCCCTTGGAAGCAAACCCACGTTTGCTGTGTGCCAGTCCTACACCCAGTCAACTGAGCCATCAGATGTGGCAGTTTCAATAAGAGGAGTAGTATTGATAAAATCTTAACAATACCCTTTCCCGCCCAGGACCATGTTCATCTTCATATTAAAGGATAAAAGCTCACAGAACAGTGACCTTTCCAAACATGGACAAACAACAGAGACAATAATGACTAATAGAATTTGGAGCATGCTCATTAAAGCTGTTCTAGAGCTGCTACCAGTCAACCAAAACACACTACAGATTTGGACCAGAAAACAAGACCAGAACCAGACACAGAAATGAACCAGAGAATCCAAGAATGGGCCGGACATGAGGATCAGACCTACTTACAGTAAACATCTTAGAAAAGAAACAGAGGGATGCTCACCACAAATCCACTTCACTGTCTGGATTCTGGGTCTGATCAGAAAGCAGAGCCTGTGAATAGAAGAAGCATTGAGTCAGTGTTCATGGTGGGGTGGGGGTGTTTAACCTGAAGGAAGGAGGGGGTCTTACTGATCGGACAGGCTCACAGTTGGTTTGTATTCCACTTTGTAAAGTTTGACAACGTCATGTTGCTGTTAGAAAGAAGAGAAAAGATTTCATGAGGAAAACCTCCGCCAGTCAGCTGTAGAGCAGAGCGGGGGGGGGCTGAACCTTTGCGCACCTTCAGGGTCGAGACATTTGCAATCCGATCCAGAGGACTCATCAGGTCTGACTCGATAAAGAGGTCTTTCTTTCCTGGCAGCTTGGGAGACAATAACCAGCAGATTAGGATCCACACATCCTCATTATAAGAC
Organism: Oryzias celebensis; assembly: GCA_014656515.1. Lineage (NCBI taxonomy): Eukaryota > Metazoa > Chordata > Actinopteri > Beloniformes > Adrianichthyidae > Oryzias > Oryzias celebensis. Next base: position 26,167,951 of record BNCR01000003.1, on the reverse strand, counting down.
TTCTGGTTTTAGTCACATCTGCCCTTACAGATGGAAACGGGCTGTCTGAGGACGAAAAATGGGCAAACCTGTAACCTTCAAATTTCGTGCAGGTGGCCTGTGTACTGGTATGTGTAGTATGGGCATTGACAGTATATAGAGATGGACAAAGCGGGTACCGGCACAAATTTTTAAGATCGTAGATCACTCAATGAAACTGTAGAGAAAATGTCAACATGTAACGGTAAGTAAGGGTGAAGTAGGCGAGATGCAGGCAAGTCGAAGAGATTTTAAGTTTTTTTCCAACCCCCACGCTGCGCAAGGGGCCTGTTAGTGCAGTTCAAGTGATAAGTGAGCACTTCTTACATGTGTTCCATGCAGCTTGACTGTTAGAAATGAGGAAATTAGACAGAGTGGAGTTTGTGGACATCCTACAGGCGTCCTATGAGCACTTATGTATCACATGCACACCCCGTGAATTCAGCATTTGGATGTGGTCAGTAGGAAGCTAGTACACGCACTTCACTAATGACTAAGTGTGTGGACACAATCTGATAGCATCACCTGTACGCCATAAGTATGTGTAACTTACATTATCTCTATACTTCACAATACCCCACTAATTACCTGTCTATGAGAACAAGCCAGTGCATCCCCTCCCCCATCACGTAAAAAAATGTAAAATACCCGCTGCCTCCAGAAAGCCAAAGTCCCAGACTTCTATTGGAAAATAAAAAGCTATTACTCAGTCATTCCATTTGCCAGAATAACCATTCTTGCTCTGTTACCTCTTTTTAACATGTCCTTGCTAATCCAGATTTTTTTCTCATCATATATTTTCCTTATCGCAAGTTATTCACGTTATAAACTGACCAATCAGATGCCTCAATAAAAGCATTTGATGCCTGCCCATCTCAAAGGTTTGATTGACAGATTCTCCTGAACCCACTTTCAGTGGAAAGGGGTGTGGCTTTCCAACAAGCTCATGCCTGATTAGTGAGAGGGGTTGCTATAGAAATGTTGACTCAGATCAAGCACTGCTTACGAACGTCACTCGGTTCCAACATGGCAACGTCTGAATCACAGAAAAATGGCGACTGAATTAACTTATTTTCGCTGGAAGCAGAGGTAAGAAGAAAATTCCTTACCTCTGCTTCCAGGGGTGACACCACAGGCGCTCTGTCCATCTCTATATACCGTCAATGTCCATACCACACATCCGTCAATGGTACTTCCCTTTTTACAAAGTCCCTTGAAGTGGAAGTACAACTCTCAAGGGAACTGCAAGACACACCAGTGCTCCCTTTAAGATGAGGCCTCTCCTCTCTCTATGACTAGCCACTGGACCGGACAACCCAAAAACCCACAGCACCCGTATGGGTGCATCTGAAGGTACTGAAGTTGCTTACACACCGGAAGCCTTGACTAGCGCTTCAGTAGCCACTTTCAATGAAAAGTCTATGCAAATGCGTGTAGACTGGGTTTTTGAGCATCCGCATCCGGAATGCCTGTGATTGCGCATCGATACGCAAAATTTTAAGTTTGGTCACGAGCTCTACATACAAATCGGGCGTTTGTTGATCAAGCACCAAAAGTTCAACCAATTGAAGTTACTGATGCTTAATCACCGCAATGAAGCACTATGACCAATCAGGGATTTGGTAGTGATGTGTGGGTGGCGTCCTTTTCATAACACAGTAGTACCAGCCATTGTAAACATGATCACAAAAGAGAAATTAATATTTACCTTTTTCTCTACGGCCAGAATGACACCAAGATGAACATTCATAGGAACAAAGCTGTAAAAACGTAAAGGCTGGAGCAAGATTGTGGACTTTGTAGCAACTCCATCTGTGGGTCTTGAAGTCCGTCTAAAAGACCCACTTACAACAGATTGTTTGTCGTGCTCAAGTTTTGGTGAAGTTTTCCATCTGTTTTGAGTTCAGTGAATGGTCTTGCTTCCCCGGGGGGAGCAGATCAGAGTCTTTCAAATGGACCTGAGGCCTCCCTGAAAAGGGAAGAGGTCTTTCTGTCTCTCCCTACAGACCAACCACAGGAACCTGAACAACACTGAAGGATCCAAAAACAGAAAGAAGAACCATGTACTTGACACATCGGTGAAGAGTCTCCACTGTAGCCAATCTCTGTATGAGAGAAGTAGAAAACAGCTCTGACACTCCTCACTGGAACTGCATTCACACATTGGATCAGATTTATGGATGAAATTCACTTGTCACATGAATAAAATGGACAAAAACATCAAGTTCTCTCAAGAAAACATCAAGGACCTTTACCTTCTTGGACAGCTCAATGCAAAGCAAGGAAGTCAGGAATCTGAATATAGAGTTGTTCCCCACTTAACGCTGACCACGTCTCATTCCACCACCTACTTGAACCTGAGTTAGAAGTAATCAAAACACTACAACAGTAATCAGACCCTCAAACTCAGAAGCAACCAACAAAGAAAAGACTGCCCTCGGGAACTGCAGTGCTGCACTGCTGGACTTTGGGAAAGACCAAGAAAAATCGAACTTGGCGGACTGAGTCCAGGACAAAAAGGGAGCAACAGGGGAACTGCAGTGTTCTCTCTGCTGTGACAGAGAAACTCAAAAGAATCTTCAACATATATGGAGTGCTGAGTGTAAAATGGCTGCACGGTGGCGCAGTGGTTAGCACTCTAGTCTCACAGCAAGAAGGTTCTCCGGCTTCCTCCCACCGTCCAACAACATGCTTCATAGGTTAATTGATCACTCTGAATTGTCCCTAGGTGTGGATGTGAGTGTGCATGAGTGTGTGACTGTGGCCCCTGTGACAGACTGGTGACCAGTCCAGGGGTGTCCCCTGACTTCGCCCATGAGTAGCCGGGTTAGGCTCCGGCAGCCCCGTGACCCCGAAAGGGATAAAGCGGTTCAGAAAATGGATGGATGGGCATTTATATTTACTTAGATATGAGCTGCATAACAACTTTGTACCTGCACTTGGAAATAAAAATCTAATGAGAACATAAACAACTTTTTTATAACTAGAGTTGTGAATATTTTCAACGGTTCTTTAACATAACTATTGGTAACCAAGTCGCAAGTAGCTGGGAGATGTTCTTTTTTCTCTTAAGATTTCATATACAGGCTGCTCAGTGGTGCAGTTGTTAGCGCGCTTGCCTCACAGAAAGAAAGAAAGCCCCGGTTCAAGGCCAGGAAATTCTTGCTCAGGGCGTACCATGCTCTCACCCAATAGCAGCCGAGTCGGGCTCCAGCAGCCATGTGACCCCCGTAAGGAAGAAAACAAGTGTGAAAAATGGGTATATATTTGACATTTATATTTAGCACCTCAAAGTACATACCCACAAGACAAAGATGATGCTTTTCTTTGTGATAAATACTGAAATGTGACAAAAGCAGCACATATGGAAAGAAACGCTTACATTTAGTAAAAGTGTCAAGTAATGTTGATGAGGTTGATTTTTACATTTGTTATTGCCCCATAAACACACAGTATTCCTGTTCACTTCAAACAACACACAGGCAGAAACAAGTCCCTTCAAAAACAAACCGCTGAGCTCTGATGTGCACTTTGGGTCAACTCAACAAGAGGGTGTGACAGCACAGAAAAGAGAACCCCAGACCAGGACTCAGAAATTCACCTGTTGACTCTTTAAGACAGCCACATCCTGAACAGAGAGGTCAGGCGGTTTGAAAGAGGAGTCAAGGAAACAACCCTGTCCTCGTGGAGAAACTGTCCTCATCTTTTTTCACACATCTTTGTCCAGCAAACAAGGGTTCCGGTCCATATACACAAAATCGCACACCTGTTCATTCAGATTCACTAATACCTGTTCCAGCAGGTAAACCAGCTGGTCTTTGGCCAGTCGCTTCAGCAGAGAGAAGTCCGGGAGCTCGGGGGTGTCCCTGCGGGCCATCCTGGGAGCACGGAGCGGGCAGCAGGACCGGAGCTAGCTAGGATGCTAGTGGACAACCAGGACCGGAGCTCAACCGACACAACTCTGCTTCACGGTGACGAAACGGTATTATTGATATTAATAAGCCCGCGAAATGTTATTGTTTATTGAGAAAAAGAAAAAAATGTCTAATGTAATTCGTGACATGTCTCCGTTTCTCGATTATTAACAGCATTTAGCTTCCGTAGCTCATAAAACGGAACTAATCACCTGGTGAGCTGTTCCCCACCGGAAAGCAAAAGTAGAGCACTGGATGCACATTGGCAAATGAGAACGTCACCGGTGGGAAATTAAGCTCTCAGTGGTTTCTGAAAGCGTTCGTACAGTTGTGTTTTTAAATGATAAACTCAGATTACCTCTAACAACTAAATAATTTATGTCCATGTAAAGACGACTTCCTTCACCATAAACGGTTTTTGTAAGATTTGCTTTTGTTTTGCTGAACGGGTAAGTTCCCCGTGCGGCACTTTCTACTTAAAAAAAAAAAAAAAAGATCTGATTCGCTGGAAATCTGAGAAAATAGTCGCAATAAGACAGAGAAAATCCCTGTTATCCGCAGCAATGAACTCTGAGACGGGACTCTTAATAGAAACTGTTAACTTCGCTGCGGACAAACATCGACTGCAACGCCGCAAAGACCCAGAGGGAACACCGTACATCAACCACCCTATCGGTGCGTATCATAGACGTGAGACCAGGGCGTGAATGGCCGCGGAGCTTTAGTTCAGACGCCTCAGCTGATGATCTGTATGTATCATGTCTTTCTGTTGACTTTATGTGATCAAAATCACTGCTCGTGTTTAATATTCAATGTACATGACGGTTTACGTGTATTTGAGTTCATAACCTTCAGGTTGTGTGGTTTTGTGTTCGTGTTGAATTTTGTCATCATCTGTGGGTTTAATTTCACATCTAAGTGATCGGTTACAACATTTTCTGGTTTCTTTTTCAATTTTTTTGATTAATATTCCATTTTAGGCGTTTTGTTCTTCATCCTCACATTTTAGTTTTTCATCTTTGGTTATAGTCTCTGTACATTGTTGCAGTCAGCTTTCCCTCTATCCTGATGAGTCTCTCAGTTCCTGCTCCCGAAAAACATCCCCACGGCATGATGCTGCCACCACCATGCTTCCCTGTAGGGATGGTATTGGTCTGCTGATGAGCGGTGCCTGGTTTTCTCCAAGCATAACACCTGCCGTTCACTCTAAAAAGTTCTATTCTGGTCTGGTCAGACCACAGAATTTGGTTTCTCATAGTCTGAGAGACATTCGGGTGCCTTTTGACAAACTCCAGACAGGCTTCCATGTACTTTTTAGTCAGAAGAGACTTCCGTCTGCCCGCTCTACCATACTGCCTGATTGGTGTAGTGCTGCAGAGATGGCTTTCCGTCTGGAAGGTTCTCCTCTTTCCACAGAGGAACACTGGAGCTCTGACAGAGGGACCATTGGGTCATTGGTCACCTCCCTGACCGGATCAGGGTTCTTCTCCCCGATACTCAGCTTTAATGGCCGGTCAGATCTAGAAAGAGTCCTGGTGTCTCTGTTGTCTTCAGACAGTCTCCTCATGCAGCGGATCGTGTCTCTGGTCCATAGGTGTTGCCAGGATCCTGAGCCATGAGGGAGGTGTAACAGACATGCAGGTGCTGCAGGTAAATCTGCAACTGTGTGCTTGCATCTGCAGTAAATGTTTCCATCTCCTTGATGTTCTCTGTCTTTGCAGGCGGCACTCCTGCATGACACGGTGGAGGACACGGACACCACCCCCGCAGAGCTGGAAGCCAAGTTTGGCCCAGTTGTTGCCCGAATCGTACAGGAAGTTACAGATGACAAAAGCCTTCCGAAGCAGGAGCGGAAACAGGCGCAGGTGGAGCACGCAGCCCAGTGCAGCCGGCAGGCCAAACTTGTCAAACTGGCAGACAAGCTTTACAACCTGAGGGACCTAAACCGCTGCACTCCTGTGGGTCAGTTCTGATTTTGTTCTCATCTGCAGGGAATGAAAGATTTCCTTCAGATATTTGTTTACATCAGTTCTTTACGCGTACTTTTTTTGCCGTTGTTTTTCAATGATTACTGTCTTTGCACAGAGAGGGCAGGTTCATGGCGGGATTGCCCCATGTGCTGCATATTTTGGTTGTACTGTGGAAAGCTTTCCTGACCTATCATTCATGGTTACTGAAACCCCTTCTAATGAGTGAGGGGGAACTGTTGGTTCAGATGAAACACTGTGGTCAAAGGAACGTCTCTTAAAAAGGACAGGAGAGCCAGCTGCCCTTTAACGTTACTTTAGCTGCAAGTTTATACTCAACGTTATGGTAATGTCAGAGAGCAGAGGCCCGTCAACAATGAAGTACTGACAATTAATGACTGACTTTTATGTGGCATCAATTACAATGGTAATGGAAGGAAAAACTCTTTGATTATTACAGCAAAAAAGCCTGATATGAACATCTTTGGTGTTCTTACAAAACTCCCCTGAATTTACTGTACAATCCTAAAATCATTCTAAAGATTAGCTGCTGTGCTTTTGGTGGCATCGCAGTAAAAAAATAGCCACATTTGAAATTAGACATTTTCTAGAGTAAAATAAGAGGACATGAACCTTCTTACAGACAGATGTTTACAATAACAGAAAATGTGCAAGTAATAAAATTCTCAGATTCTGGGGGGGCTCAAATCTAAATCAGCTGAGACTCCTCCATCCTGATGTGGAGCACTAGTCTGGGCAGCATTCTCAGCCCCTCCTCTATTCCTCATATAACTGTATCTTCTGACAGAAAACCAGCACAGTCATTGAATTGAATTTGCAGATGATACAACAGTGGTGGGAATCGAAATGAGTCTGCAGACAGGAAGGAATACTGAGTCTGTATTACAGGCTTAGGTCTTTCCTTAGAGGGTAACACAACAGTAAATCAACTTTTTTGGGTTGTTTACCTGTATAAATGGGGCTTTCAAAGTGCCGACTGTTGGTTTTTACCACATTTTTGAGAGCTTTGGGCCTTTGAGGAAGGTGGTAAAGTTCTATATAAGCATTCACCATTTACCATTTCTTCACCATAAGGTTGTGCAGCCACTACAACTAGTCACCTGTCAATTTCACACTCCATCCTCCCGTCACTGATGAACAAAACACTGAGATACTTGGGCTGTATTCAGACTGGACACATTTGGTCTGTTTAAAGTGAACCAGAGTTCATTTCCCTCAATAATCCAGAACACAGTTTCAGTCTGAATACACCCAAGCGGACCCTGGAACCACTCTCTGACCCATCTTATGAGGTGGTCTCGGTTCTTTTCCAATCAGACTGAACTTTGGTTCACTCTGAAATTCCTGAGTCTGAAAAGAGAATAAGTTGTTTAAATGATTAGATTTTTCTGATATTTTTGGGCATAAACTGCCAGCTCTGCTCTCTGCTCAGCTCTCCCTCAAATGCATATATTTATAAATGTGGCTCTATTTAAAAGCGTAAACAGTATAAGATTTTTTGACAAAACTTTTACAGCAAAGAAATGATCGAGCAGACAAACATCTTAAAAGAATTTGAGTCAATCTTCCAATTAATTAATCTGATGTGTGTGTAATGATTGTGTTCAGGCTGGAGCAACAAGCGGGTCCACGAATATTTTGTGTGGGCCTGTGAGGTGGTGAGGAACCTGAAAGGAACCAACTCGGCTCTGGAAGAGCAACTGGCTGAGCTGTTCCGGCAGAGAGGCCTGGATCTCTGAAAGTCTGTGTACCTGAATGTGAATCGTTTAATAAAATCTAAAAAATTAAATACATTTTCCTTCATGTGTGAGTGGGCTTCACTCTGTCTTTTTGGACAAGAATTGAAATACTTTGTTTTTTAGTCTTGAAGGCACAGAAGACTGCATTTTCCAATGAAAAAGTTCCTTACAGACTGGTGAAAATCATGAGATGATGAGGCAAGGGGGTGGGAGCATCATGCAGCTTCATATGATAAAGCTGTGATAGTAAGGTTCACATGATAACTTGGTTTCTACAAGTTAAGAGCACTAATAGCTGATCAAAAGAAAACATTTTGATGTGATATCTTGAACATCATTTATTCTTTTTTTAACCTATTCTGGGTTACAGAGTCAGTGGAACGTACCCAACTACTGTTTGGATGAAGGCAAGGCCAGTTGCCAGTTCACCACAGGGACACAGAGAAGTCCAACAACTCACATTGAGTCCTAGTGGACAATTGAGAGTTGCCAATTACCCCTAGGGGCGGAGCTAGAACATTTCATTGTGAGGGAAGAAGCCTTTGAAAGGTGGCAAAAGAAAACAGCAGAGTGGAAGGGCATAACAAATGAAAAGATCAAAAATAACTTTTTTCAAACTGTTTTGTTATTACTGTTTTTTTCATGTGAAAATATAGCTTTTGCCATTTTTGCAATGTTTAGAGAAGCTTGTGTTGATTTCTAAATATTGACTCAAAAATTAGGGAGGCACAGTTTCGTTTTTTTTGTCTTTTTTCTTTCTTTTTTTTTGGGGGGGGGGGGGGGTACACATGCACGAGGAGAACATGTAAACTCCACACATGAGGTTTCAAGTTGGGATTTTAATTTGGACCTGGACAGTGCTTGCCACTACACCACTGTGCAGCGTCTTGAACAATTAGCAACTAAATGAAAAAACGTTTCTAACTTGTCCATATTTTACATTGCTCTCACAAGACTCCTGAAAGTATTTTATTTTGGACCTCCCTCCACAAAAAGTAAAAAAAAAAAAGCAATTTGGGAAAAATCGTTTTGCATGCCCTGAGAAAGAGCATGTTTATTTTAGACCCGTTCAGACGAGGACCAGTGAAGATGTTGGTTAGAGAACATTGGAGGAAAGAGGTCTAACGGAAGACCAAAGAAGAGTATGGTTGGTAGGAAGGAGGATGAAGAGGAGATGTTTAGATAGTGGCAAATGACTTGCTGTAGATCCTCCTAAAAGCAGCTGATAGACAAAGAAGAGCACCATGAAGGTTCTGAATCTCTGTTTTCACACAAGCTGAAGTAAACATGTGTTTCATCACTCACTTTCCTTTGCTTCAACTATCTCTACCTCTGTTCAGACTCTCACTGATCATTACTCTCCATTAAACACCCACATTATGAATGGAGCCTGCAGGGTTCATGTCAAACCCGCGGCACAATCTGAACTGCTCCATGATTCAGTCACGTGGTACAGCCAGGCAGCGAAGCTTATGACGTCATCAGTTTCAGCTCCTCCGCTAGACGAAGCAAAGCCTTTGCGCTCCGAGGAAACTCTTCTCCCCTGCTCACTCTGTGAGGCCTCCATAAAGAGCGTCATATCACTAAACCTGGAGCTGTACAGCTTTAAAACATCTACCATTACCAGTATTCTAAAAAAAAATAACATTTCACCGATATTGTCTGTCATTGGTTTTCTTCAGAACGTATCTCCTGCGATAAATGAAGGACCACTGCGGACAATGATCTGGCTTTTGTAACACTCAGATATGGCTAGTTATTTTCGTTTATGGGGCACGTTGGTTTATTTTAATGCAAAACAACAGTTTCACAGTTTCTCACAGTATGGAGCCAGCAGGATTCATGCCACTGAAAAGACTGATGGCACAGTGAACCGCTTCATGAATCAGTCACGCGGAACAGCCAGGCAGTGAAGCTTCGGACGTCATCATTTCCGGCTCCTCCCCTAGATGAAGCCAGCCTCGACACGGCGCTTCACGAAGCCTCGACATAAAAAAACGCTTCACATACCTACTTAAACCCCATTTGGCATGGGCACTATTGGCATATATTATTTAGGTATTATTAATCGACAATAATATTGCTGTTTGTACTAGTTATCTATTTCGCAAATATTTCTAGTTTATAACCCCAAAATACTAAACAAACAGCATCTGCTAGTAAATTGAATTTAAATTCAAAATGATGTTCTTTAGTGGTTGTTTTAGTAAATAACACCCTTAAAAAAAAAAAAAAAAACTAGAGTTGAGATGTGTAAATGACAGCTTTGTGTGTGTGGAATGACCAAATCACACTTTAAATCAACCAGGAACCAGTGTAGGCGTGTTCAAGAATCGAGGTCTGGAATGATTTGGAGGTTTTCCACCAAAATATTTATTCCTACTATGCAAGTGCTAATGACAGAGCTCTGGGTCTAAAAAATGTCTGCTACCGTCTAAATGGACGTTCTAACACCAGGCACGATGAAGAAGACGCCCTCTGATCCTTGACCCATCCATTTAAACACAATGATTATGCATAAGAATCCGTGTATTGTTCGTTCATTCGTTTTTCAATTTAAAATAAAACACTAATCGTTTTTTTGTCTTAAAGCCAAAAATGAAAAAAAAAAAAGAATCTTTTTTATTTCGTTTTCTGATTTGTGTATCAAATCGAAAATGGTGCAAATGGATAACAAGCGTTCAATTTCGTTTTTCGCAATTTCGTCTGAAAAGTCGGGGTCATCCGGAAGTAGTTTTTTTTAAGTGCTTTATTGAGGACACAATGCGAGCTGCGGATGCTAATATGGCTAATTTAGAAGAATGCTCAGGTTTAGTGACAGAGTGCTTTCAGAAAAGTCAAATGCATGCACAGATTTCAGAAATGTCGGTGAGAAGATTCTAGTTGATTCCAGCTCCAGAGAAAAAGACATGATGGACAGACAACTTGAAGTTGCACTTGCGTCACCCATACATAAGGTAAGACTGACCCAAAAACGTATATTTATTTTATGAATGATACACAATGTAATACTGGTGGGGTTTACCATATCTGCATTTACCTATGTAATATTTTACCATAAATCACAAGATTGACCCAGTCATGTGCAAAAAATATATATTCAAAATAAATAAATACAATTGTAATTAAAATAACAAATCAAAGAGTCATATACTTAGAACATTTTAGATTGTAGGCAGAGGAATACTACAGTGTTTGACTGAAAGAATGTATTTTAATCAGGTTTAGGTGTTTTGACCCCTCTCTAATTCTTTTCTAATATAACCTGTTTTCTCTTCATTTTGCTGAGCTTGATTTTTGAATAAAAGACCAAATAGAGCTGGTGGGTTTTCTTTTTCCAGGGATTTCAGTGGAGCTGGGAGTCCAGTGCCAACAAAGAAGATTGTATGAGCAGGAGCTGGGGTATGTTACCGAGATATCTTTATCTGCAGAGGATCCTTTCTCTGAGCACGTCAGATGTGATGTTGAGCATCAACGTAGACAGACTTTACCTGACACGACTCTCTGATTCAGAATTTAAACACAAACAGACTTTTTCCAGATGCATTTCTTCATCAAATGTCACTGACAGGTGTGCTGAGGAAATGCTAATTATAAATGTAACTTATTTATAATGTAATTATAAATGTTAAGTTTGTAATAAATATACTGCTCTGCCATGAAACCATGTTGTTTATTTTATATCCATTATAACACTCATGTCAGCACTCAGTTTTACCAGCAAGAAGAGACATTTCTAAACAGCTTTGAAAATGTCAACATTAGCTGTTTTAATAAAGCTTTAAACTTAAAATGGAGCCAGTAAGCACCAACTCATAAATAAAGCAAATCTGAGGCTGAGGCGGAGGCGGAAGTTGAGAGCAGTGGGTTTGGTTTGTGCTGGTTTGTGTCTCTTTTGGTTCCTCAACAATCTTATACTGTTGGGTTTTTTTTATTTTAATTTGGGTTTGGGACCTTGGTAGTCTTAGTTTGCGGGCTTTGTTTGTTTTTGTTTCAGGTAGTTTTGGTTAGGCAGCCCTTAACAGGGAGCTGCGAACTCAGACGGCCAGCATGGCTGGGTCAGCTGTCTCCCTGATCTTTTGTTATGTTTGGCCAAGGTTCCAGTTCCCTTTGGTTTGTCATTTTGTTTTAAACCAGCACTTGAATTATTTTGATTTTTATTTTTCTAGGACACTGAGTTTTGTTTATTTAATAAACTGTGTTCGTTTTACTTCTCGTGTTTTTTTTTTTTTGTTGCGACCCCATCTTGTCTACCCCTAGACCTGAGCCATGCTGGGGTCGTAACAGGAGTTTACTTTGGCAAACCGGCGACATAATAATTGGAGTATAAAAGTTGTTTGCCTGTAGACCAGGTGGTGTCGGTAATGCAACCATTCTGTTGTTTGTCCACCGCCATAAAAACAACACCCGAAAAAGAACGGCGACCAAAAAGTAGTGAGCATGGTGTCCGAATTGCTTTTAAAATCCAGGGCACTACATAGTCCAGCACTATATAGTGACACACTATATAGTTTTTTAGTAGTTAGGGCGTGAATTTGGACACAGGGCTAGACTTTTCAGACGAAATCCCGAAAAACGGAACTGAACGCTTGTTATTCTGTTTGCTCCATTTTCGATATAATACACAAATGGGAAGACTATTCGTTTTTTCGGTTTTGATTTTAAGTTGAAAGACAAATGAACGAAGGATTCACGGATTCATAAGCAAACAGTAGGCTGGATCTTCATTTCTGATTGGTCCTTCACGCCTCATTCCTCATGTAACAGGCGTGCATCTGTCTGACCACCGCATCCGTTAACCCAAAAAAACTTCTGCGTTCTGTTCTTTTCAAAAGACAAAGGGACTCTGGACCACGAACATCTGCTGTTTGATGGTCTTTTTATTGATTACCCTCCTTTCAGTTGGCTCTGTACATATCAAATATGTACATATCAAATATGACATGCAGTTCCCCGGTCACACACGGGGTCGCAGTATCCTCCTCTCAGTCGTCTCAGCGCGAACTGAGATTTTACACATTTTCAAAATTAATTATAAATGTAAAGCATTTCTTTACCTCAATAACAAATATCGAAATAAAATAAACCCAAAAATATTTGTACATTCTCAAAATTTGAAAATACATATAGCTTAAAATAACATTAGGCGCAACCTGCATTAACATGAAAAGCATGACAAACACATGAAACAGAGTCCATACCTGTACATATCAAATAAAACTTGGTGACATGCAGTTCCCTGGTCACACACGGGGTCGCAGTATCCTGTTGAGCAGACACAGGAAACCTGTCCACACGTGTCTGCTACAAACTCCTAACATGTGTCTGCATAGTTTGCAGTTGGCTGAAACCACTGCATGTTCACCATAACTGACCACACTTGCACTTCAGCAAAACTTCTGATGCATTTTCAACAGTAATCTACAAAATAAATTCAAATTGCTAACTGAGAACAAACGCATTACCTCCTTTCAGTCGTCTCAGCGCGAACTGAGAGGGTGAGGTTGGTACACAGAAACTAGAAAGTTCTCTTAACGTGACAGTACAGGTATTAGCGTTTATGCTTCAAACAAATATACATCCTGATTAAGAACAAAATTAACATTTTGAAAAGAAATATAACTAAAAATGATCAGGATTTGGTGAAATTCAAAACAAATAAAACTGTCAGTCTACCCCCGTGACACTCATTGTAGTTTCTTGTGGACTCTGTTCCCAGATGAACTGGTTTTTTCCACTGGTCTGTGAATCCCATCCTCCACATGAGCTGGTTTAACGACCCCACATTTCTGTTGACACCTCTGCTCCTTTGGAGCAGCTGAAATGCAGCTCCTACAGCAGTTCTCACCAAAGAGCAGCTCAAACCTATAAAATCATTTCAACCTCTGTGGAATAATCAGAATTACACAGTATGCCATGCAAACTACAAATACACACGTGGATAAAATTGTTGGTACCCCTCAGTTAAAGAAGGAAAAACCCACAATTCTCACTGAAATCACTTGAAACTTACAAAAGTAACAATAAATAAAAATGGATTGAAAATTAAATAATCACAATCAGCCATCACTTTTGAATTGCTGATTAACATAATTATTTTAAAAAAACAAACTAATGAAACAGGCCAGGACAAAAATGATGGTACCCATAACTTAATATTTTGTTGCACAACCTTTTGAGGCAATCACTGCAATGAAGCGATTTCTGTATTTGTCAATGAGCGTTCTGCAGCTGTCAACAGGTATTTTGGCCCACTCCTCATGAGCAAACTGCTCCAGTTGTCTCAGGTTTGATGGGTGTCTTCTCCAAATGGCATGTTTCAGCTCCTTCCACAGATGTTCAATGGGATTCAGATCCGGGCTCATGGAAGGCCACTTTAGAATAGTCCAACGCTTTTCTCTCAGCCATTCTTGGGGGTTTTTGGCTGTGTGTTTTGGATCGTTGTCCTGTTGGAAGACCCATGACCTGCGACTGAGACCAAGCTTTCTGACACAAGGCAGCACATTTCGCTCCAGAATGCCTTGATAGTCTACAGATTTCATTGTACCTTGCACACATTCAAGACACCCTGTGCCAGATGCAGCAAAGCAGCCCCAAAACATGACTGAGCCTCCTCCATGTTTCACCGTAGGGACAGTGTTCTTTTCTTCGTATGCTTGGTTTTTGAGTCTATGAACATAGAGTTGATGTGCCTTACCAAAAAGCTCCAGTTTGGTCTCATTTGTCCAAAGGACATTCTCCCAGAAGCTTTGGGGCTTGTCAACATGCATTTTTGCAAATTCCAGTCTGGCTTTTTTAGGATTGTTTTTCAGCAGTGGTGTCCTCCTTGGTCGTCTCCCATGAAGTCCACTTTGGCTCAAACAACGACGAATGGTGCGATCTGACACTGATGTACCTTGGCCTTGGAGTTCACCTTTCATTTCTTTGGAGGTTGTTCTGGGCTCTTTGGATACAATTCCAACGATCCGTCTCTTCAATTTGTCATCAATTTTCCTCTTACGGCCACGTCCAGAGAGGTTGGCTACTGTCCCGTGGGTCTTGAACTTCTGAATAATATGAGCCACTGTTGTCACAGGAAGTTCAAGCTGTTTAGAGATGGTCTTATAGCCTTTACCTTTAAGATGTTTATCTATCATTTTTTTGCGGATGTCCTGGGACAATTCTCTCCTTGGCTTTCTGTTGTCCATGTTCAGTGTGGTACACAGCTTTTCACCAAACAGCAGAGTGACTACTTGTCTCCCTTTAAATAGGCAGACTGACTGATTATGAGTTTGGTAACACCTGTGATGTCAATTAAAGGACACACCTGAGTTCATCATGTCAGTCTGGTCTAATAGTTTTCAATCTTTTATAGAGGTACCATCATTTTTGTCCAGGCCTGTTTCATTAGTTTTTTTTTTTATAATTATGTTAATCAGCAATTCAAAAGTGATGGCTGATTTTGATTACTTAATTTTCAATACATTTTTATTTATTGTTACTTTTGTAAGTTTCAACTGATTTCAGTGAGAATTGTGGGTTTTTCATTCTTTAACTGAGGGGTACCAACAATTTTGTCCACGTGTGTACATTCAAACTTTTAATCACTAAGCATTTGAAATGAATAAAACAAATTAGATTATGTTACGTTTTATTGAACTGGAAACTGTTTCTTTTCTTCACCGGACAGACACATTGCCAGTTAGCCTATATCGTTTTTTTGGTCTATTGTTTTATTTAATTTTGTTAATTTAATTTGAATCGCGAAATTCGAGAACCTTTTGTAAATAAAGATTTACAAAAAAAAAAAAAAAAAAAAGAAAAGCACCTCTGGTGCAACCTCGTCTTCTGTCCTGTTGCAGGATCCTTTCTCTTGGTTCCGGCAGCCATGGCAGCGGAGGCAGACGTGGATCTTGATCTAGAAGCGGAGGAAAACTGCACCGGGAAGCCTGCGGAGAAGCCCCGCAAACATGACAGCGGGGCCGCGGACCTGGAGAGAGTCACCGACTATGCGGAGGAGAAAGAGATCTCCAGCTCCGACCTGCAAACGGTGAGAGCCTCACCTGCTCGGTCGCGTGCCCCGTTTTCCCATCCTCGAAGCGAAAAAGATCGAGAAATAAATCGTTAAAGGATAAATATTAGATCTGTGTAGAGAGACAATAGGTTTAAGTTACACTAACACATAGACTGCCTTCCCGCCAGACATTTTATCATCAGAGTAAAAAGAAAAGATCCATCTGTCCAGAACTAACTCATACCTAATGTGTTTGGATGAAAAACAGAAACATGTTTGAAATAGTTTAACTGCTGTTGTTAACTCGGTCCAGAAGGGACCCAGTAAGAAAGTAGATGCCAGTTCTGACACAACCCATTCACTAGGAACCAGCACGTGAAAGTTCTGGATTCTGCCCTCTTGTGGTTGCGCTAACAAACAGCATCAAATAAGAAGAGGGCAAAGCTAAATAAATCCAATAAATTCGGAATGTTTTGAGTTTTAAATCAGAATGCAACGGTCAGAAGAGAAAAGAGTCTTTGTTTTGATTCAGAAAACCTCGGGGTCGGGGGCGGAGCAAGGGAGGAAAGATGCCCCTCCAGCAACGCAAACACCCGCCTTATTACTATGATTGTTGACAAAGATTGAAGTCATCAACACAAGCCCCTCTGGGCATGAGCTATAGCACCTTATCTAAAAGAACTACTGTTTTATTATCAATAACAATAATGAAACGGTTTCTAAAAATGTATTTTTGATCTTTCACTTGTAATGGCCTTCCACTCTGCTGTTCTCATTTGCCACTCTTCCAAAGTCTTCTGCCCCCTTACTTTTGGTCAGAGGTGGACAAAACCGTTTCCTTCTGAAACCCCTGGTTTCCTGCAGGTAAAGCCCCTATATTTGTTTTTCTGCTTAGGCGATGTCAGTGATTGGAGACAGAAGGTCCCGGGAGCAGAAAGCCAAGCAAGAGAGGTGAGAGGCGCTCATGGTGACACCAAAGTCCTGCTGGAGCCAGCAGGAAGGAGTTTGACCTGGTGTGTTGTCTTTCAGGGAAAAGGAGCTGGCCAAAGTCACCATCAAAAAGGAAGACGTGGAACTCATCGTAAGTATCTCCTTACCTGAGACTAACCCTATCCACCTGTAACTGGCACACCTGCTGGTCACAGCGCCTCACCTAACCTGAATTACATTAATCAATATAATATATTAATCAAGCAGTTTATTGTATTTCTTAGGCAAAAAGCCGAGTTTATATGAGTCAATTCCAAAAACTGTTGCTCCACCACATCAGTGCAAAACATACATGAAAAAGTAACCGTCTATAATAGGTGTAAAAACTTCTCATAGGTTATGTCTGCTTTAACCATAGGATGCCAGTGAAGGCACCAGCACAGTTCATATGGGTGTTAATATGCCAGCATGTTGTGGCTGAACTTCCCTGGTTAACCACATCTAACTCTGGACAGCAGCAGCAGGTCTCTGACATTCTTAGAATCCCAGCTGGTTCATGTGGGAGAAACATGTCAGAGACGTACACCAGAAGAAAAAAGTATTTGATCTCTTGCTGATGTTGTGGGGTTGCCCATTTAAAAAGAAAGGGTCAGTCGGTCATCCTAAAGTTAGAGAAAGAAAACCAAGAAATTAATTTTAAAGATTTGATATAAAATGTATGTGCCTTTCTTCAAAGAAAGCTAGTTGAACTCTTGAGGTCCAGAGACTGACTGGACCACCCTATGACCTTTATACGCTTCTGATGGACGGATTCTGTGGACAGGTGTCTTTTCTACAGGTGATTAGTTCAAACAGGTGTCTTCAATTTAGGTGACAGGTTAAAGAGGAAAGTCTAACTTGTCTCTGTGAACCAGAACTCTTAAGGGTACTAGGGGATCAAATACTGATTTCCCTTAATAAAATGCAAATACAGGTTTATCAATTCTTTTTAAAGTCATTTTTTTGAGTTTCTTTCTCACTGTTCAAATGAATCTACTATTAGGATGACAGACTCATTTTCTTTAGGTGGGCAAACCCACAAAATTGGCAAGGGATCAAATAAATATTTCCTTTCCTTCAATGTACTTTGGTGCTAAAACAAAAACAATATGGAGGTTCAGGAGAGACGATATTAAACAAATATATACGCCATGAAATCATTAAATACAAGTGTCATTAATTGTTTAAAATTGGAAATCAATAATTAAATGTTTAAATATATGTGACATTACAATATTAAACACTTAATGACATATTTATTTATTTAATGGCTATTGTGGGATGGAAGAGACTATATAAATAACTAAACATGCCATTAAATTGTTAAATGAAAGTGTTATTAATGATTTAAAATTGGCATTAAATAATTAAGTATCATGAAATGTGTCAATGTTTCATCAACATTCAATTTAAAATTATTTTAGAAACAATAATTCATTTCATGATTTAATCATTAAACAAATAAATTGTTTATAACTATTTAAAATCAACAAAAATTATGAAATATCATGTTTTATTAGCTATTGATATTATCAATTATGAAGGGTAATTTAGTACGTTTTTATTCACAACAATGTTAGTGCATAAAGCAAAAATATTTACATTTGTATTCAGATAAAAAGGACCTTATTCACTCACTGTCTGGAATTT
The DNA here is from genome assembly GCA_014656515.1 of Oryzias celebensis. Classification (NCBI taxonomy): domain Eukaryota; kingdom Metazoa; phylum Chordata; class Actinopteri; order Beloniformes; family Adrianichthyidae; genus Oryzias; species Oryzias celebensis. Next base: position 26,149,680 of record BNCR01000003.1, on the reverse strand, counting down.
GATCCAAAAATTTTTCATGTTTTATTAAGACTGAACAATTTTTAGACGTTAACCCCTAGATCACTTTTTTATGAGGCTGCACGGTGGCGCAGTGGTTAGCGCTCTTGCTTCACATGAAGAAGGCCGCCGGTTAAAGTCCCGGGTGGGGGACTGGGGGACTGTCACCAATGGGGGACCTTTCTGTGTGGAGTTTGCATGAGTGGGTTTTATCCGGAGACTCCAGCTTCTTTCCACCATCCAAAAACTGCTGCGTAGGTGAATATTGGTCACTCTAAATTGTCCCTAGGTGTGGATGCGAGTGTTCATGGGTGTGTGATTGTGGCCCCTGCAACAGGCTGGTGACCCGTCCAGGGGCGTCCCCTGCCTTCCCCCATGAGTAGCTGAGTTAGGCTCCGGCAGCCCTGTGACCCCGACAGGGACAAAACGGTATAGAAAATGAAAATTTTTTGATGCAAATATGCATCAAACTACTTCGGCTGCAAAATTACCTTAATTTAGCATCTACGTGAAAGCAAAAATATGAGTGACTTTTTTTAATAGTGGAAATTAATTCAGGCTTTAGGGTTTAAAAACTGGAGCGTTAAAAGGTCAGTTTAGAGTTGTGCTCATAAGTTTACATACCCTGGAAGAAATGATGCTATTAATATTAATTAATTATTAATTATAATTAATTATTAATATTAATGCTATTAATAATACTATGCTATTTTTCAGATAATATGAATGATAACACAAAAACTTTTCTCTATTCATGGTAAGAATAATGTATTTATGGTTAAATAACAGTGTTAACTCTTTCAATTATAATGACAACAAAAACTTCCCAAATGACCATGTTCCAAAATGTACACACGGCAGTTCTTAATGGCTTGTCTTGCCTCCTTCCGCATTAACAGCTTAAAGTCTCTTTAGGTTGTTGTGGATGAGGTTTTTTATTTTCTCTAATGGTAAAGCAGTCCATTAAAACCTCAAGTTCCTTCAAATTCTTGGCCGGTCTTGCTTGAACTGAATGAGATCCCCCCAGAGCGGCTCAGTAATACTGAGTCGGCCACTCCACAACCTTCACCGTATTCTGTTGGAACCAGTGACAGGTGGACTTGTGTTTTGGATCGTTGAAAAGTGCGTCCCATGCACATCCTCTAAGCTGAAGAGTAAAGTTTTCCTCCGGTATGTTCTTATTACGTGCTGCCTTCATCTTACCATAAATTCACACAGTTTCCTGTGCTTTTGTAGCTCACATATCCCCACACCAGCACCAATCCACCTCTGTGTTTCACAGTAGGAATAGTGTTATTTTCATCATAGGCCTTGTTGACGCCTCTACAAAAGTAGCGTTTATGGCTGTGGCCATCAAGTTCAGTTGTTGTCTCATCACTCAATAACTTTGGTCCAGAAGTTTGGATTCTTCTCTGTGCCGTTTGGTGTATTGTAGGCCAGCTATTTTTGTGGCATTTGAGCAAAAAAGGTTTTTTTTCTGAGGACTCGACCATGCAGCCCATTTTTCTTCAGGTGGTTCCTTATAGTACATCTTGAAACGTCCACACCACAATTTTTCAGAGTTTTAGATCGCTTAATTTGTGGGTTTTTCTTTGCATCTCTTAAGATTTTTTGGCAGCTGCGGTAGATATTTTTGTGATTGTGGTTTGGTTTCAACAGAACCCCTCACTTTCCACTTTGGACATTGTTGACTGGTATTCTCAGTTCCTTGGATATCTTCCTAAATCTCTTTCCTGTTTTGTACAGTTGAGTTACCTTTTCCCATAGATAATTTGACAGCTCTTTAGCGTTCCCATGACTCAGGATCCAGAAATGTCAGCCCAGCACTGGATGTAGGATGCAAGAATCTGTTGGAGCCCAGAAACTCACACACACATCGGTTACAGGCAAACAAGTCACAGGTGAGGATGGTTAGGTGAGGATGGTTACCTGTAGCTGTCATTCAAACCCTTCTGTATCAGCTGGTGTTCATGTTTTCAGAACAAAGTCATCAGGGCATGTAAGATTTTGCACAGGGTCATTTAGGAAGTTTCTGTTGTCATTAGGATTTTAAATGGGTAAACAGAATTTTTGATGATAAATGGCTTCACCCAACCTTTGTGAGTGGAAATCTTTTTTATTCGTGTTCTATGAAAAATGACCAAGAAATAATTTTTTCCAGGGAATGAAAACCTATGAGCGCAACTGTAGACACTGGAAGCCAATATAAAGCAAATGAAAGTCTGGCTGCAGAATTTTATTTCATTGTTTGGGGCGAGAAAAAAGGCCAATAATTACACACGTGGACAAAATTGTTGGTACCCCTCAGTTAAAGAAGGAAAAACCCACAATTCTCACTGAAATCACTTGAAACTTACAAAAGTAACAATAAATAAAAATGGATTGAAAATTAAATAATCACAATCAGCCATAACTTTTGAATTGCTGATTAACATAATTATTTAAAAAAAACAAACTAATGAAACAGGCCTGGACAAAAATGATGGTACCCATAACTTAATATTTTGTTGCACAACCTTTTGAGGCAATCACTGCAATGAAGCGATTTCTGTATTTGTCAATGAGCGTTCTGCAGCTGTCAACAGGTATTTTGGCCCACTCCTCATGAGCAAACTGCTCCAGTTGTCTCAGGTTTGATGGGTGTCTTCTCCAAATGGCATGTTTCAGCTCCTTCCACAGATGTTCAATGGGATTCAGATCTGGGCTCATGGAAGGCCACTTTAGAATAGTCCAACGCTTTTCTCTCAGCCATTCTTGGGGGTTTTTGGCTGTGTGTTTTGGATCGTTGTCCTGTTGGAAGACCCATGACCTGCGACTGAGACCAAGCTTTCTGACACAAGGCAGCACATTTCTCTCCAGAATGCCTTGATAGTCTACAGATTTCATTGTACCTTGCACACATTCAAGACACCCATACATAGAACATAGAGTTGATGTGCCTTACCAAAAAGCTCCAGTTTGGTCTCATCTGTCCAAAGGACATTCTCCCAGAAGCTTTGGGGCTTGTCAACATGCATTTTTGCAAATTCCAGTCTGGCTTTTTTAGGATTGTTTTTCAGCAGTGGTGTCCTCCTTGGTCGTCTCCCATGAAGTCCACTTTGGCTCAAACAACGACGAATGGTGCGATCTGACACTGATGTACCTTGGCCTTGGAGTTCACCTTTAATTTCTTTGGAGGTTGTTCTGGGCTCTTTGGATACAATTCCAACGATCCGTCTCTTCAATTTGTCATCAATTTTCCTCTTGCGGCCACGTCCAGAGAGGTTGGCTACTGTCCCGTGGGTCTTGAACTTCTGAATAATATGAGCCACTGTTGTCACAGGAAGTTCAAGCTGTTTAGAGATGGTCTTATAGCCTTTACCTTTAAGATGTTTATCTATCATTTGTTTTCGGATGTCCTGGGACAATTCTCTCCTTGGCTTTCTGTTGTCCATGTTCAGTGTGGTACACACCTTTTCACCAAACAGCAGAGTGACTACTTGTCTCCCTTTAAATAGGCAGACCGACTGATTATGAGTTTGGTAACACCTGTGATGTCAATTAAAGGACACACCTGAGTTAATCATGTCAGTCTGGTCAAATAGTTTTCAATCTTTTATAGAGGTACCATCATTTTTGTCCAGGCCTGTTTCATTAGTTTTTTTTTTTTTTTTATAATTATGTTAATCAGCAATTCAAAAGTGATGGCTGATTTTGATTATTTAATTTCCAATACATTTTTATTTATTGTTACTTTTGTAAGTTTCAACTGATTTCAGTGAGAATTGTGGGTTTTTCCTTCTTTAACTGAGGAGTACCAACAATTTTGTCCACGTGTGTAGCACTCACTTAAATTGGAAACATTTTTGTAAAACCAGCGAGATTGTTTTCTCATTTGGTAATTCAAAGTACAGTGAAAACCTTCAAAAAAAAAAAAAAAAGCCATGTACCTGCAGCCCCTCCCACTGATCTTGTGGATGATCTTTGCAGATGTCAGAGATGGAAATTTCGAGGGTGGTGGCAGAACGCAGCCTGAGAGAACACCTGGGGAACGTGGGGAAAGCACTGGTGGCACTGACTGACTGACACCCCCCAGCATCGCCGTCAACTCCTGGTTAAATAAAGTTTTCATCTCTGCTTATTTATAAAAGTGTGAACGAGTCCTTTATTTAAACACAGACACAAAGATAATTTACAAATGCTTGGAGGAATGGCGCCCCCTCATGAGACTCATGGTACAGTCAAAGAGCCAAGCACAGAGCATTTCAGCGTGCACGCTAAGTCTTCCTCTTCTTGGTGGTGGGCCGATCAAACACGTCCCTCACCCCTGCTGCCTTCTGTTTGAAGAACTTGCTGTTTTGGGTGCTCTCCTGGGCCCAGGCGGAGTCGAAGGATGTGGTGTCCTGGTCCACCAGGTGCGTGTACTTAGTGCGTCCAGACCGACCAAAGTTTTTCACCTGCAGAGGGGATTGACAGAAAAGGGTTCAGTTTAGAGTGGCTCTGACATGTACGCTCAATTCAGCAGGTGAGTGCAGCATACCTGCATGACTTTGGGTAGAATGGTTTTGTTGAAGTGATCCTCCAGAGTGGGGGCGCTGAAGTCTCTTTTGTAGACGTCCTCCTCCTCATTCTGGAATAGACCCACTGATAAGTAACCCATGCAACACATAGCAGTTTGTCCTCAACACCAATTTACAGCAGTTATCTACTTTCCCCCAATAATTGGATTTCTTCCTAAATGTAAACCTTTTCCTTTGATTAATTTTTGTTTTGAGGAACATGATTAAAATAGAAAAGAATAAAAATCATAAAGTGGAAGTATGGGACAAAAAAAGCATGTATTTTCTCTGCATGGAGGCTAAACCAAACAAGTTTCCTGTTAGCTCATTGGAAGCTGATGATGGACCAACTGGAACATGACATTTCTGCACATGAACACCTTGGATCTAATAAGACTCAAGTGTTGGTGCTCAGTGCTCTCACCTTCAGACTTTTTCTGCATGTGGCCCAGCACTGACACCTGCTGGATACTTAAAAGAATGCAGCTTAAACAGTAGTGTTTCCATTGAACAATGGACAAAACCGAGGTGTCACGTCACCCCTAAAAAATGCCCAACCTCCAGCTGTCGCGAAATAAATCCCAATCCGTCACTATTGCTTCTTGATACGTGCGCCACCATTTTGAAACCTGTCGACAGTGATTGGTCTGAGTCGGTCTGAGTTATGTTTTTAGGGAAACTACTGTCGCCAACCATGAATGAGCTTGTTTGAAGTCCTCTTCCACTGAAAGCGGGCTTGGGAGAAGCTGTCAATCAAACGTTCGAGTTGGGGCCAGTGGGCACCAGATGCTTTTACTGAGGCATCTGATTGGTCAGTTTATAACTTGAATAACATCCTCTAAAGAAAAGCATCCTGTGAATAAAATAGGATTAAAAAGAAGGTGCTAAGAAGGTATCAGAGCAAGAATGGTCATTCTGACAAATAAAATGACTGAATAATAACGGTCTGTTTGTAAATAGAAGTCTATGGGATATCGACCTTGGAACCAGATGGTACTTTCTGGTTAGAAGATCAGAGGGGAGGGATTGAGCTGTCCATTGTTTTTACGGTCTATGGTTTCCATTTAGAGCGCATCAGTGTTGCAGAGGCAAAGGGCTCCTCGTGGTGAGAGAAGATGCTTTGATCTGTGCTTCATCCTGCACACTCAGTTACGACTAAAAACAGCGATCTGTCCAGTAACTTCTTTTGTCTTTTACGCCAAAAACAACGTCACCCATTTGCTGAAGTAAAAAACCTAATAAATACAAGCATTTTATGAAGACTACTAATGAATCCACTGTGTTCAGATAATGACAACTAGGAGGATTATTAAAAAATAAACAAACATTTTTTATAATGTAATTCAAACACAATGCATTGTGGTCTTTATTCATCCATCTAGTGAGCACTGATGATCATTACTTTTAAGCAAATACTTCTGGGAAACTTCCATGGCTCTGGATTTTGGAATTGTGGATTCAAGCGCCCTGTGAAGTGCAAGTTTGTAGAGTGCAAGTAGCAAGCAGTGGGGGAATTTGGACACAACCTCAGACTGACTTCCTGCCTTTTGCAGGGAAACTTTACCGATTTCTCTTTGTGATCACACTGCCAGGCAGAGAGACACAACTCTCTTGTTTATTGTGGATTTTATGAAAGAGTTTCTCAGCGGAGTTAACTTTGACGTAAATCTAAACTAAATACAGAAGATCTGCTGTTCAAAGTGTGTTTTCTCTGGTAAAAAGCTCTACTGCAGTTGAACACAGCAGGAAAAAATGGGGTCACATATAATGAAACATCTTATGACAGATGGCCGCAGCATCATTTGTCTCTGTAGTATCACACATATGTACTGCAAAGCATGTCACAGCGCATCCCGTTCACGCATGTTCAGTTTGCCATTGACACAACTGGGTTTTGCACTTGAAAATTTACAGTGTTAATATATGCGCCATGGTGCATTTTGGGATAGCTTATACTTTGATTTGGAACCTAGTACAGTGGACTTGCCGGACATCTATGAGCCAACGGCAGCTTTCTTATGACTTTGGATGGATTTCACAGCTTCATAAAAGGTACGAGGCGAGTTATAATGCCCAAAATCACCCACTAAACATTAAGGACATCTGCTGAAATGCACAGACACTGATTATATGAACCCGATTAATGATTGTGGTAAGGAGCGCCCACACTTTAATACAGGATAATAAACTGCACTTGGCAATAATGAAGCCTGAAATAAAAAAAATGTTAAACTTTGCTGAGGCACCTGAATACAATCTTGTGATAATTTGAAGGTGTTTAGAGCACAGATAAGGAAGATGTAGTATCCAGAAGACAAAAACCCCTTGATATTTGTGATTACCAAGTTTCCCCGTTATTTTCTATCCTCAAATCAAAGACAACCAGTAAGACAAAATATTAATAACCTGCTTAATTTCAGATCTACTGGGCATTTTTGTTTTAATTTTGTTCAGAATTGAAAGCTCTATCATTTGTGGTAACCAAATTTTGTCTGCTGCTATCCAGTGACAGCAGGACTTCAGATCATCTGTTTGACAGCTGTCAGGGCTGAGTGTGGACCTGAAGCAGATGGGGGTGCTTACCATGAAGAAGGCTCCTCTGTGGTAGTATTTCTGCAGGAACTTGTACTTTCCTTTGGAGGCCTTGTTGGTTATGACCTTGCCGCTGTTTCGCAGCTCCGCCCTGCGCTCCTCCTCAGTCAGGCTGTGGAATCTTTCGATTTCAGCCTTCTCCTTTTCCATGCTGGAGAAAAAAAAAAACATTTTATTTATAAACCACCCGTTCACAACTGAGGTTTCAATACCCCGTTCCCCCGACAGCCTCGTGGTTTACTCACATTTCTCGAGCTTCTCTGTCTCTCTTGATGCGTTTCAGTTCTCTGACCTTCCAAGCTTCATACTCTTCCTCTTCATTCTCTCCATCTGTGTCCAGAGCATCCAGAGCAGCCAAGGTGCGGCGGTTTTCTTCAAACTCCTTCTTAGCCTCTTCTTCCACGATCTTGAGGGTGTATCGACGACGCTCCTCCGCCTGCCTCTTGGCTTCAATCTCCAGCTCTTTTTGCCTCTGCTCCTCGGCTTCCCGCTCTGCCACCGTGACTCTGTCCTTCCTTTGGGTGGAAAAGTACGCACATGACTTATTCTCCACCCCAATACGGCCTTCATTGCTTCACAAAGGTGTCTTGTTTTCACACAAACCCCCATTTTCTTGCAGACACACAAACCTTTTCAACAGAAGCAGAAAACTTTACACAGAGTTAACATCTTTTGCTGAAGTACATATTTTTTCCAAGATGCAAAAAAACTTTTAAGCAGGCGTGCTTTTACCAGAAGCAGAAATCTTTTCATGGATGCAGAATTTCTGAGGAAAACATTCTAAGCTTTAAAAAAGAAACAGACATTTTTATGCAGAACTTTTGGCAGACGTGTCTGCACTTACTTGCGAATAAAAACAGGTTTCAGCCGCGGCTCGGCTTCGTCTTCACTGTCTGTATATTCTTCATATTCTGACTCAGACTCAGACTCCTCCCCAGACTTTCCTTCCTCCTCCACCTCCATGACCTCCATCTCCTCTGTCTTCCTCTCCAGCGCTCGCTGGCGCATCATTGCTCGTCTCCTTTCTATTTCCTGTGCAAAAGCGCAATCAGAAGTTTGTTAGTACCAAGATGATGCAAAAGAAAAATAACTGAAAAGAGTCAAAGCAACCTCATCATCCACTTCCTCCTCTTCCTCTTCTTCATCTTCACTGCTCTCCTCATGCCTTGGATGCCACGTGCCTTCGTCAGAGTCCTCGCTGCTCTGTGCCACAACTTCAGGCTCTACAATCTGCCTGTGTCTGGCCAGCCTGTTTTAAAGAGAGGTTGGCTGTTGAGTGCTACAGGGCTGGGTCAGTGTCATGGAAGTTTGGGGGACTTTGATACCTCTCCTCTACGTCCTCAGAGGCCCGATTCATCAAACGTTTCAAACGTGGGTCAGAAACATCCTCTTGCTCCAGCTCTACCTCTGGCTCAACTTCTTTTCCCCTCACAAATTGGAAATCTTCCTCATCCTCATCTGAAGACTCCATGGGTGCATAGTCTGGACGTTTTCCTGAGACATACCTCTTCACCTTTACCTTCTCCATGGAGATCTCCCCTGGAGAAAGAGATGCCAGAGTGTGAGTTCAAACCAGAGCACTGACAACACTCCCTACAAAATAACAGCAAACAGTACAACATCAAGTCAGATCAAAAACAAAAACAAAAAAGAAAAAAACAAAAAAAAAACAAGAAAAAAAGTTGGAAGGGTCATCTGGCCTTCGTTACTAGGCTGAAGTCCATTCTCCTCGGGTTGGTACACCCAGACCTAAAGCCAATTCTAGTATTGAATCGTTTTTCACTCGTTTTTCCGGGTCGAAGTTATCGCAGTGCAAATCATTAAAACCCAGAGACCCGGGCCAGGCTAAGCTAAACTAAGCTAAGCTAAGCTAAGCTAAGCTAGGCCAACACAGGCGCCGTCGTTCACCTTTCTCGTTCCGGATCGGTACGGCTCCAGCCGTGGACTGGATCGGGGGCAGTTTCATATTGACAGGCTCGTGGGAGGACATGCCTGCCAGGTCAACGAGACGAACCTAGACAATGAAAAAGTCTGAGACAGAAAACTGGCTGAATAGAGAAACGAAATATGCCAAGCGGAAGTAAATCCGATTCCCGGAAGTCGTTTTTTTTTTTTTTAATTTAAACAAAAAACTTCCGGAGTCACATACATAAACACAAACGCAAAGATAAGCTATGGGCTATATGTATTTATACATATAATTTTATATGACACTATGCAGCTTTTATATTTTATATTATTACATTAGTATCCACATACACAATTCACAGGCAAACAAAGTTTTTACATGTATTGTAACTAATACCTGTAACAGTGTTTTCATAGGACTCAATCAGGAAACTACAGCTTATTCAGAACTCAGCTGCTCGGGTTCTACAGGAACCATAAAAATAGACCACATCAGTCCAGTTCTGAGGTCCTTACACTGGCTGCCTGTCTACCACAGAATAGACTTTAAGGTTATGCTACTGGTTTATAAAGCTTTGCATGGTTTACCACCAAAATATATGACTGACCCTGACTCATAGACTATATATTACTGGATGTAACATAATCTGACGTCAGCCATAGATAAAGCCTTACCTCTGGCCCTCGAGAAATGAGAGCCGATAGTCTATCGCCATTTTCGCACCGGTCTACGTTGATTGGTCTGAGTTGCTGTGAGTCATAGCTGAGTCATTGAATCTATGGAAAGTACTGTCGCCAATCCGGAGAGATCTTATTGTGAGTTCCCACTTCTGTCCACGCCTCTACCATGTAAACAACAGATGTAAACAGCTTTCCCTTTAATAATGCGGCTCGGGAAAATTGTTCAGGTTGTTGAGGGAGGACCATTCGAACATTTGATTCTGCGAACGGTAATATTGCATTTTCTTACATTTATTCTTATTTTGTCTAACTAAACCAAGTAATGGTACACGTATTTCAAAAACATGTATAAACCAGTCAGAATCAAGTATTTAAACATACCAATGAATGGAAATGCTGGCATTTCGAACACACGTCTGTGTTAACTTTTAACTTCTTTTGCTTACAGTGTGTTTTTTTTTCTACCGAATCTTTGTGTTTTTCACTCCTTGTTCATCCGCGTTGAGCCTGAGAGACACGGAAGACGAGAGGTCTGGCTGGTACATACTCCTGACTGAGTATGTACCAGCCAGACCTCTCCACTCATCTGGATCCAGTCTTTTGTCAGTTCCTACAGTCAAAAGAATGGAGAATCTGCATTCAGCTTCTGTGCTCCACAGATCTGGAACAGACTTCCAGAAAGCCTTAGATCAGCTGAGACACTCAGTGTACTGAGTAACACACTATTACTGAAACACAAGAAGCAGAGGTTGTGATTATTAAAGATCTGCAAAGACAAGCAGATCAAGAGGAAATAAAAAAAATGGAGTCAAGGAAAACGTCTTGCACACAACAACAAACTCCATCATCTGGATGTCTTTCTAGACAATGATGGTGGGCTCAAGGTGGAAGGACGACTAAATAGTTCAAACCTGGCTCATTCATTCAAACATCTAACAATTATCCCCAGACATCATCATGCCGCAAGGTTAATCATTGAGCATTGGCATGAAAATGTCAAGCATCAAGGCAAAGGCTTTACGATGAATGAAATCCGACCTAGTGGATATTGGATTCCAGGCCTGAGCCCATGTGTTGCTTCATTCATCCGCCAATGTGTGTTCTGTTGGAAACTGAGAAGACCTGTTGAGGGACTGAAAATGAGTGACCTACCTCAGAACCGGATAAAACCATCACCACCTTTTACATATTGCGGCATGGATTGTTTTGGCCCTTTTTAGACAAAAAAATGGACGAAAGGAACAGAAAAGATATGGTCTGATCTTCAAAATATCTTCAATTCCATTTTTACACTTTCCCCTAACAGAGTCAATGATGCCTCTCTCTGGACATTCCTTTACGAAGCTGCAGCGATAGTGAACAATCGACCTTTAACAACGGACAATTTGAATAATCCAAACAGCTGGGAACCCCTCACCCTCAATCATCTAATCACCTTGAAGGCTACATCTGCACTACCTCCTCCGGGTAATTTCAGCAGAGAGGACTTGTATGGTAGAAAAAGATGGCATCAAGTGCAGTACATGGTAAAACAGTTCTGGAGCCCCTGGAAAAAGGAGTACCTCTGAACTTGTTCGAAGAGTCAAGATTGTTTTAGCAGATAAAAATCTGACCAAAAGTGGTAGAGGTGTTCAAAAACTATCTATAGTTGAAAGACTAGTTCACAAACTAGTTCTGTTGCTGAAAGGTTCTCAAACACAAAAGGGTCACATATTAGGGTCGCTAGGCCGTAAAGTGAAAGCTGGATTGGCTATGATTAGTTAATTCCTAATGAGACATTGGGGCACTAAAAACTTTTTGCGCAGTTACAAATATATTTTGTTGTTAAGCTCGATTGTAACATTTTTGTAGTTTTTTAAAATGTTTTTTGTGTGTGTGTGTGTGTGTGTGTGTGTTTATGTTTCTTGTGATTTTTGTTCAGTTGATGGTGTCAAAAGAAATGTTTTTAAATGAATACAATCATTTGAGGTTTTTGCATGCCAGTGGGTTTTTAAGTTTTTTTGTGTTTTTTTGTGTTTTTTGGGTTGTTTTTTAAAGTGGTATTTTTTTTAAATTGTGTGTTTTTTTTATGATTTTTGTTGTCTTTGTGTTATAAATTTATTTCCTTATGTGTTTTTTTGTGGGTTTTTTTCTTCTTTTTTGTGTTATTTTGCCTGTTTTTGTAAGTTTTTAAAATGTTGTTTGTGTATTTTTGTTTGTTTTTCATGTGCCTTTTTGTGGTTTCTTTTGTCTTTTTTTTGTCTTTTATTAGTTTTTTTAAAAACGTTTGTGTTGCTTGTTTTTTGTGGATTTTTTAATTGCTTTCTGTGGATTTCTTTGTTTGATTTTTAATGCATTTTTTAAAAGTTTTTATGTATTTTTTGTTTACTTGTTTTTTTACGAGTGTTTTTGTGCTTTTTTGTTTTTTTTTTTTAATGTATTTTTAACATCTTTTTTGTTTTTCGATGTGGGTTTTTCTTTTTTTGTAACTTGTTATATTTTTTGTGTGTTTTCTTATACTTGTTTTTATGTGTTGCTTTTTAAAATAATGTTTTTTATGTCTTTTTGTGAGTTTGTTGCTGTTTTTTGTTTGTTTATGTGTGTTTTCAAAATGTCTTTTTGTGCTGGTACGTGTTTTTTGTGTTCTATTTTGTTTGTTTTATTGCTGTGTTTTTGTGTTGGTTTTGATATGTTTTTGTGGTTTCTTTTATGTAATTTTTTGTTTTTTTATTGTGATTGTTTTTTTGTGTTTTTGTTTGTTTTCTGTGTTTTTCGTGTGGTTTTTAATATGTTATTTACATTTTTGGTTTGTTTTTTATATGTTTTTATTAATGGTATGTTTTTTATGTGTTTTTTTTTAAGTTTTTGTTTGGTGTTTTGTTTTTTGCTTTTAAATATGGGTTTTTTGTGTTTTCTCATGTATTTTTTTTTTTTGTTATTTATGTCCATTAAATGTTTTTTTGACTTGTTTTTTCTCTTTTTTTGTTTTTTGAAAGTTTTTGTGTTTGCTTTTTCATATTTCTTGTCTAATATATATTTTTTGTTTTGTTTGTTATGTGCTTTTATAAAGTATTTTTTAATTTTTTTGCTTGTTTTCCTTTTGTTTTTTTAAATCTTTTCTTGAACTTTTTTTTTTGGTGTTTTTTGTTTTTATAAATGTTATTTATTAACAGGGATCTTGTAACCTGCTGTTGGAAGTTAGAATGTAACAACGAAAAGTTTCTTCAAGTTACCCTGGTTCACTGCGAATGTAATTAAGAAATACTCAAAAGTGCAGTTTTAATCTTCATTTTTTATTAAATATGTCCTCTATCGTAAGGAAAATTCTAAAGAACATGTTAAATGTACCAAAAAGAACATCTTTGTTGGAATGAGCTTTTAAAGCCTTAATGCTTGTCCGCCAGATAAACTGAGCTGTAAATCCAAGATGTCAATGGAATCTTTCTTGTGCCATTGAGGTTATGATTATTGTTAGAATTAAGATATTTGTTGTCAAGGTATTCTACATTTTTGCCACATTCTCAAGATTTACTGCAAACGTGCAGGTTTTTTGTTGTAAAACGTTTAGTATAATGAAGGGAATAGCCATTGGTGTTTTCCTGCAAAATATTGACTATTGTCCACATAGGCAAGTATCTTTTACAGACAACTTTTAGGAAACAATGTCTGCTTTTTGTTGTTTGAGGTGAAATGAAAAGGGCTTTGGTGGTGAAATGGCAGCTATGTTTGGCTTTTCTGGAATGTTCCGAGATAAATACTAGCAATGAAATTTCCACGACAGTAATTTTTGATGAGACAGGAATTGTATAACTTCTTAGCCATCTTCAAACAAGTGTGTTGACTGAATCGGAATTCAACCGCTGTGAAAGAACCAGGCAGGGAAGACAATGTCAAGAGTTGTTGTGGCCGAGTGGTTAAGGCGATGGAGTAGAAATCCATTGGGGTCTCCCCGCGTAGGTTCAAATCCTGCCAACAACGTGTATCTCCTTTTCCTGCAGTTTGAACTTTGATAAGTTTTCGATGTGACCACCGTTCTTTTTCCATTCTCACTCATGGTCTTGCTACTTTTCAAAGTTCCATACCAATCATTTTTGATCTAGTGTACATGCATTTCCACTTCTCTTTGAACCATGATGGTGTTTTTTCTCGGCAAAATGTACAAAAATGGTGTTGTTGTTTAAGACACAGTTTCTGTAGAGCGGCAAGAGTTCACACAAAATTTACTGTTTAGTTGTTGGTGGGAATGTTTGCAGGAAGTAAGCCTCCCCTCATTTCTCATTTCCCATCATCTCTTTGTTTACACTGTTTATTGCTAACTTACAGCCCCTCACAACCCCAAGCTAACATTAGCAGTGCAAGAGAAACAGCGGGCAACATTGGAGCTAACCCACCGTACACCGTACAGTTTTAAACCAAATGCCAGCTCGGACAAGGACAACTAAGACATTAGTGGATCTTGTTGCCTGCAAACGGACGCATTGAAATTAAGCAGAAC